>PDGT01000079.1:240413-318635 GCA_003671415.1 Megathymus violae | reverse complement strand
ATATATATATATATATATGTATTGCATCTCAGAGATATATATGTATGCTAATAATAAAATTGTAACGAGGTTGAATTTGTACGTTGAATACTTTAAAGTAGGAAGACTTTATTGTCAATATCAAGGCCTTAGTATATTTTTTGGATTTTTTTTCATTTTGTCTATTTGTGTCACTAAAATCACAGAACAGATGATTCTTCGAATATTCTTTACTTGGAACTGGGAACTGGGTCTGTTACCTCGGGATGAGATTATTTCCTGTAAGTTAATATGGACATTCCGTTAAAGGGGCAGTGATTAAAATTTTGACCTCCTATCTGCAGCTATTATAATAAATTAATATATTTCAGATTCATAGTAATAGAAATCAAATATGTATTATTTTTAAACATAACATTAGCTGAAGATAAGCGGCGGTGGGTTACAAGCAAATATTAAAATTGAGCAAGCATTGTTCTTTTTATTTTTCATCATACTACCTGTTTTGAACTTTATGGTAAGCATGGAAATTATTTGACATACTGAAACCATTTCACTCTCCATTAAAAGTACTAGTACAAAATTGTAAAATATAACTAGCTATTACATGCGGTTGCTATGAGAAAACATATAACATATAGTTCTCAAAACTTTTTCTTTCCTTTTGAAAACGATTATTATGTCTTATATAAATGAGAACGTAGTTCTTAATTTTTTTTTTTACTTAAATACGTTGGATATTTTTAATCGTTGTAATATTGACACTTTTTTATGAATTTACTCATTGTTTAAAGTAGATAAAATTATAAAGTTCTCAGTTTTATATTAATAACAATTTATCGACACACATAATAATATTTCATATTTAATGCGTATAACAGCTATACGATACAATTTTTGAAGATAATTGTGCACCGATACTTCGTTCTATTGCAATGGAAATTATATTGATTATACAGTGTTACAAGTGTACTGTTCAAAAACTATTACATTTATTTAATTTTAATATAAACTGCGTAGGTTTAATTTTCACACATTTACGAACTCACTTCATCATCTCCGGAGCCACGGCACCTATTTAAGAAATAGTTTCACTATTTGAATGGTACATTATTCCGGATGGACATAGGCTATATACTATGTATTGATATAACAAAAAAACATGTAAAATGTATGATATATTATCACGACATACGTACATACATTATCGACCTACCTGGCAGATTTTTTTGTTATTTTCATTATGTATTGTTGATAAGTTTTGTATGCAATTTTGTTTTTAGAAGATTCACCGTAAAAATTGGGAATTTGGATAGTATTATGTTATAAAAGTCCCAATGAAAAACTGTGACATATGTTTTGACAGGTTTTTTTCCCATTTTATTCATTAGTCAGCAGCACGTAACACGTGTATTTACTTTTACAATTTAAATTCTCCAGTGAATCTAGCAAAAGCAACTACTTTTATACTAAAAATTATAATAATTATAGAACGCGAAAGTAATGGAGACTAGAAACAGAGTTATTGACATTCAATTAATTTTTTCGCTGCGTCTGCTAAGACTCTACGCTGACGTGTCGCGAATAGAATAGACTTGACCTAATTGCAATTTTGTTTAATTTTTTTTTTTCCTTATGAACGAAGTTGGGGGCGGGCCGTTGGTATTTAACAATAAACTATTACTTTTATTGTATTTCAGAATATAACTTTTTATAATTTTCACCTGAGATCCTGTTCCTAAAACAGCAATATTATGTATCATGTGAATATTCACCATACTCCGATTGAGGGGTGTAAGGAGCTCCACCCATCTCAGGTGTCCAAGGCTACCCCCCCTGTTCGTGGTGAACCCTAATAAATAGTAGCCACGATCATATCCTGTTGGAGGTCGTTAGGCGCTATATCCTGCTTAATGCACGTGCACGTTAGCTGAATATCTTACATGCGTGGTCAGCTACCACCATGTTTCAATCAATCCTCAAATGTTGTTCCTTGAACTTGTTTCGGTTACAGTATCGGTACGACAATCGTAAGTTGATCCTCCGCCAGCATCTAGCCCGACCACGCATCGATGAATCTTTTGATGTTCCGGACTCACGTGGGCGGTGGGGACCACTTACCATCAGTTGGCTAGCCTGGTCGTTGGTCGGATATAGACAAATAAATACGGAAGCGCGTTTTTAATTAAAACGTCAGCAAAGTGCGGCCGTCAATGGACTGTTTATCGGTAATTTATTTATATGGTTCCGCAGTTCGTGATCTCCGCGCGATGACAAGTCAATTAATACCATTTTTCATGAAGTACAAAGCGTTTCGTTAATACTTCGTCGTAATATGCTGTAATAATAAATTTATGCGATTATGTCGTGGAGTTAATCACGATATTTACAGTGCTATCAGCGTCATATAATATGGAGAAATTCCAGGAATAGTTTATTTGCTTAAACGTCTTGCGTAGAGCTTCTAACTGAGACAATCTTTTGTAAACACGTTGTACTAACAAATTTAATGATAATGCCTGGGTAATCGAGCTTACTTTAGAGTTTTCAGAGTGAGAAAGCTTTGATAAATAAGACGTAGGAAGCATCACCAGAATATCTGCGCCATGATGCCCCGCTCTGCCATAGGGCGCATAATTGTTTACTGTATTAAATTATACATCAGTGAATTACCTACATAGTAAATTATTATTCTATTTATTCAAGTGTGACGCTCGACTTCATGTGGGTGAGAAGGATACGGGGTGGGTGAATGTGTGCGCTTCTTTTGTTTGTGTGTTCGTTTTGTATGATTTTCTATTTTGTTTTAATGTCGTTATCATTGATAGTTAATAGCCATTCTATTAAAATTTATTTAGCAATAAAAACGTTTTATTTTCAAAATATCTAATTTTTCATTGTAGACATAGTATAGATACCGTAAATAGAATAGAATACCGTATTTTCGCTAATAACGTTTTACTGTTACGAGAAATATATTAAATTATTACCTCGTATTCTTTATACGACGCCATTCAAAATAGAAACAAACGGTGGCCGTTAATAAAGTTCACTTTACTACATATGAACTGTATTATTTATTAAGACATTAATTATTTAAACGAACAAGCAAAACTATCAAATTGTAAATCCATCTCCGTTATACGAACACATCAGTTTTCCCGAAATTCAAAACTGGACATTGTCAAAGGACTACGTTGTAATTGAATGCACATATTCAATCTCGCTAGGATATTTGTAACAATCTCTGTTGAACGCTATGATTAACGCATGTACAATTTGTGAACGCACGGACGCTGTACAATGCACCGCGAAGGCTCGTGATCTAGCTGAAATTCGTCATGTTCTATTGATTTCTGCAGTTGGTCCAGTGAAAACTTTTTGAATGTAATTGTAGCAGACATATCGTTGCACACTGTCGACCATGTATACTACTGACTAAACTCAAATTTTATTGTAATTCCTTTCTTGATTTGCATTCCGATTCATATAATGTAACATTATTAGCTGTAAATATTCAGTGAATCAATAAAACATAGTAAGTTATTGTGTATACTTGTTAAATGTTCTAATCGCGTGTATTGACCTTACTCTGTGCATTTGTAATATAACATTTCTTCTTATTTTTGTGTTTCATAAATTGAATATCATCATACATATGCAGTTGACACGCTCAATGATGAAGCAGATACTTTGTCAATATAATAATTTTACTGTAGTAGCTACAAAATGCTGATTTTATAAATTTCTTGTCAAGTCCCGCCAATTGCATGTATGTATGTATATATTCAAACATGATATAACTTTAAAATTATTACGATTTTATGCGAAGTGAATTCTATGATGTATGATGCTTACCATCGCTCGAGTTGTTGAATGTAATTATGATTGCACGTATGCCGTTTAGTGAAAAGAAGCATAAAATAATTAATTAGTAATAAAACTATACAACGTGTTCAGATTAATGCTTCGCTATTTACGAGGTCAGTCGTTCCAATGAGAACTGGTGCTTGTTTATATTCTAGGTCAATCTTTGTGTTTGTGTAAAGTATTATTGATTTCAAGGTGCCATCTGAAGCCTGCATTAACTATAATAAACAATTTAATTAAAACATGTGATAAACGAATATTTTTCCACGATATATCGAACTTTTATTTGACATAAAATTTAGCTACCCCATATTTTTCTTTGGAAGTGATGACCCCGGTACGACTTAATGTCCACCGTAGCGCGGCGGATTCAAAGTTAGCAAACTTAGCGATAGATGGTGTGTGAGACATTTGCTACGGTTTTATAATTATTACTTGCCGTTCTCTGAGTAGTTTTTGGCGCTGCGGCTGAAATATATGAAATATAGTTTATTACACACCGATATTATGACAAAGTTACCAACAGTTTGACTATGATTCGCCATGTCCACGACGATGTAAGTTTAAAATTATACTTGTCCTTGACTTGTCGTTAACTTTGAGAACCTGACGTGCTCTACCGTGGCTACTGTTTTAACTGCTTTCATTCTAAGAAGAATACTGTGCTGTGTCACAAACTACTATTTGATAATTATGAGGGATGTTATGGATATGGAATTTCGGATCTGGATATGGATACGGATATAGGAATAATATTTTACCAATTACGGTTATGGTTACGGATATGAAATTATTTCGGATTATCCGATCGTTTCGGATAATTTCGGTTACGGACCTTAGATGATTTACGACTTGGAAAAAAAATATAATGTATTTACAAGGTAACAGTTTGACTTTATTTCTATTTATTATGTAGTATTGTAATCACAGAAAAAAAAACAATAGCCTTAATAAGTTAAATAATAAAAACTATTTAAAATGAGAACGACCCGGCTAATGTATCGGCTCGGCCGGCGAAACTCTGTCACAACGTAGGTATTTATTTAGACTGCCGCTATCCGAAATTATCCGAAACTTTTTTATCGGATTCGATTACGGTTACGAATATATTTCGGATATCCGATAGTTTCGGTTGCGGTTACGGAGCTCCATAACATCCCTGATAATTATATAAGCAGCAGTAAGATAATTATATAAGGTAAGGTCCTGTACTACATAATTTACTGTTACTCTTAATTACAGATACCGCCTGCGAGGTTGGAGGTCCTAGACGAAACTATAAACGACGTGAAGCTTCGCCAACTCCTCTGGAAAACTGCAAAAGATTGGAATGACATGTATCAATCATGGTGAGTAAGGTTTCGACAAAATTGTTTGGTAAATTTTTATGACCTATTTTTTCACACTAAAGATAAGTCAGATTTACTTAGCGTTTTTAGGATTTATGTCTGTCTATACGCACAAATTTATTAAATTGTTATATAGTATACCCATTTAACATTAAGTGTACACTGTTTGTATAGTTGGCTTTATGGCATTTATGATAAGATGTATTTATCTTGTAAAGGTACGAGTTACCCTTCCACACGCTCGACATGGACGAGATACAGACGACGACACTCAATACCGCCAAGGTTATCAATCAGCTGGACAAAGGTTTGCCTCCGAACAAGATTGTACCCGCCTGCAAGGAGACGATTGACATTATTAAAGAAAAGGTGAGTCGATGTAATGACTGTTAGGGCTTTAAATTTAGTTCCGAGAATTCACTGTAATCACATCTGTTCATAATATTCACTGCGATTAGTTTATGGGTTCCGTTAAGTGCCGGTGCCATATTTCATGGGTAGAGAAACAAAGAACAAGAGAGTGATACTCACCGACTGTTGGCGTAATAACTTATGAATATAATAAAAAAACAATGAAGAAGGGAATTGTGTTGGTCGGTGGGAATGGAATGTGAAGACATTCGGTCTTAGACAAGCAAGTGAGCAAGATGTCGAGTAAAGATGATTATATCGGAGCGTACCAAGTTTTGGTGTAATGTTAAACTGTAAAAGTAGTCAGAGTATTAAATAATTGTACGAGTATATTGTTATTGTTATTCAAGACACTCCTGACAGGGGGAATCTTACATGATGTAGACAATTACTTTATAACACAAAACAGAAATGGAGAATGTTAATTAGCATTATAGTCTGTTCTTATAGGAAAAATGCGTAACGGCAATTTTTATTAACAAATTGATTAGAAAAATACACATTTCAGCAATTATTCTCATTTAAATTTTTAGTTACAAGAGTATATATTAGTCTTTAGTTTAACTACAGATCATAATGTATCAGATGTACAGCCTTTCTTGTTATAACTTCCCAAAGTGTTTCAAATTTGACTAGAAGACTTGAAAGCAGAAAGTGATTTCATTTTAAACTACACCCCACTTTATCCACGAAATTTGTTTATACTCGTTTCCAACCTTATAATCGGACATTCATTACAGTTGCCCGTAATGTCATACTTACGCAACCCGTCGCTAAAGCCTCGCCATTGGGTCCGTATCGAAGAGATCCTACACACTCGGTTCACACCCGACTTGGTCGTCACGCTCAAGGTTCTCGAGGACCTGCAAGCCTTTCAACATGCCGAGGAGTTGATGGAAGTAGCTGGCCAGGCTAGTTCTGAAGCAGGCCTCGAAGCATTGTTGAAGAAGGTAAGATACTCTCCAATAAGACGAATTAGACCCACAATGAGAAAATTACCTCAATTCTTTACAATTAACCGTAGTTATATTTTTCATCAAAACTGTGAGTCGTTATGACTTTTTCGAATAAAATGTTATATGACTTCTAGATAATTTTGCCAAACCACGTCAAAAATATTTCTCACTTATATGATTTGAACAATATCCTTGTCTGTTAAAATATTTTCATCCATAGTTGCACTTGGTGTTACTATGAAAATTAAGTAATCTTATTGGTGGATTTATTCTTCACACATGACTACCTCGCACACCTCTGGTGGGAATGCACTATAACTCTATAGAAGTTTAAGTTTATTTAGATCACATGGGGAATCTTTAGTTTCAGCCGTTATATTTTAAGATCATCTTCAATTTAGGTGGAAGAAATGTGGGCAGCTCTTGAGTTTCCCGTAATTCTCCACAAGGACGCTCGTGATGTTTACGTTTTGGGGGGTCTTGACGAGATTCAAGCAAGCGTGGACGAGAGCAACATTCACGTGAGCACCATCCTCAGTTCCCGAAACTGTGGCCCGATCAAGAGCCGTGTAGATGAATGGGCTAAGAATTTGGAACTATTCTCCAAGACTTTGGTACGTTTGCTCGGTATGATTTTTAGCGAATCTATTACTCGTGTAGATGTGCTTAATTGGAATCTCATTTCAGAATTTCATTTTACACCGTATTAACATAGACAATTGCCAACACGATTTATTTGAGCACTACATAAAAGTTAACATAGCACAAAAATATTTTTTTTAATTATATTTTGTTTACAATTAAATAATGCAGATTGTATTGGTTATTTCAATAATGATACCAATTTTACATTGACCTTTCAGTCACTTTAACGTTTTATTTATTATTTTGCTGTTATCAGGAAGAATGGTACGCATGCCAACAAACGTGGATTTATTTAGAAGTTATATTCTCGGCACCAGATATTCAGAGACAGCTCCCAAACGAAACGAGGCTCTTCACCATTGTGGACAAGTCGTGGAAGGATATCATGAGGAAGTTAGCTAAGGTTTGTTCTGAGGACCAACTTCTCTCTGCCTGATTTGAAGCGGCCATAGTCCATAGTCCACCAAACCAGACAGCTTTTTATCAGTTAGTTGTCTCCGCTCCTCCAATGAATTAATTAAACTCCTTGAAACTGTGTCACTTGGCGATTGCCACTCAAATCGTCTACACGATAGTAATATTCTTCTACATAACTGTGTTAATTTTCTGTATAACTATGTTAGTCTTCTGCGCAACTGTGGTATTGGTCGGTATTTGTTTGGAAAAAGTAATCACGACTTTGTCTATTCGCGCAGGTGCCATTAGCGATGCCAGCGGCGACTCAGCCGAAGCTATATGAAGAATTCGTGCGTAACAACGAAATGCTCGATCAGATCATGAAGTGCCTCGAGGCGTATCTGGAGACAAAGCGAGTCGCCTTCCCGCGCTTTTTCTTCCTGTCCAACGACGAGTTGCTCGAGATACTCGCACAGGTCAGAAATTGTCAGAGTAATGGTCAGAAATGATTCAAAATACATCAAATGTATCAAAAATGTTTACATCCTAAATGCATGTTTTCCTTTGTGGGAGGGATGGAGGTTCTATGCATGTATAGAAGTATATACCATCATACATTGTGCTTGCGGATTGTTGCAAATTAATACTAATTTAATAGTGTCAGTGTTCTATACCAAGATTCTGTTCCATATAAAAAGAGGGGTAAGGCTCTTGTTCCAATAAAGTGAAAGCAACAAGGAATACATCTATGCTACCTGATGTTCCAAAAATTTAACGTATTCTCGGTTCTGTAAATATTAGAGAAATTTCGTACACAATATACATCAGAGGCGATAAATCCTTTATTTTTTTTATGTTAATAGCCGACAAACGAGCAGACGAGCCACCTGATGGTAAGTGGTCACCGTCGCCCATGGACATCAGTGAGACCAAAGGTATCACTGATGCGTTGTCGGCCAGGAAATGAGAAGGTACGAAAGAAAGAACTGGCTCTCAAGCCCCCAGCCGGAACACGACGAGTCGTTTGGCGGCTGACTCAAGCAGGAGGGTGGTAGCTAGCCAGGCAGACTTCATGGAAAGAATAATACCAGTAATAATATTAATGACTTAATAATAATACTGATAATATAATCTTTACATGCAAGCATCCAAGCAGGATGACTTCTGTCGCCTCTTACGACACCCTGTTTTGTCAACATGGGATTGGGGAGAGTATTCTAGGCCGCTCCAATACGGCTTTATACGAATTGTTGTGGAAAGAGGTCGATCAGATCGAGCGCAAGATGGTGTCAAGCCGCGTAGTTGATGCTCGCGCATCCTTACGGCTGTGGCGATAAGTTATTTTTAAGTTTAAGCCGATGACGGCTACTGAAGCAAACTAGTCACATTCAAAAAGATGCTACGGTCCATTTATTCATGAAAGCCGATCATGGCTTCCTTTTTATTTCGATAAAATAATTAGTTGTAGTAAAAATAACGTGGTAATTTTCCTGTCTTTAGACATCAGTCGTAATTGCTAAATAGAAAATAATGCTTCAAGAATAAAATTCAAAAATAATTTAGTTATTTTATAAATTTTATATTTTATAACTATTTAATAATAAGAGGAAGAAGAGGCGACAGAAACACGTCAGCACAGCTTCTAATGTGACATATCACACTAACAAAGTAAGTTTTAACCTGCGCGGAATCGCGCGACGGCGCGGCGGCTTAAATTAATAAGTATCACAATCGATAAACGTTTCTCTAAAATTCATAAGCGCATCCAACGAATGTGCTACCTTGAATTACAACGTGCACGGTAGGTGTTGTATCGAAGCTTTCTTGTTAAATGTCGTATGAAAATAGAAATTAAAAGATAACCAGTATTCAATATTGGAAATACAATGTTTTTCATCAAAATAACAAACTCCTTGATAAAGATAAAGTAAATAAGTAAAAAATCCAGCAGATCCATGTTTCTGAACTCTGAAAAGTTTAAGAAAGTTTTGGAAAATATTTTGGAAGTAATTGCCTTATTAGCAAAAAAGGTTTATTGTGTGTCGTCTGATCTTTGAATCGACCAAGTAGTATAGAGCTTCAGAATGGCGATATTTAATATCAGCATCAAGTTTATCGTTCATTAAGTTATTCCTCAGGTATTGGTTTAGAAAGCGGTCTGTTAACACATGGAAATTTCAATACAGTTTAGTTATTTTTACACATACCTACCGAATTCTTCGAAGAACTTTGCTGATCCGATCGATTTTGCGCCGCCCCGCCCGTAGTCGGTGCCATGTTGTTTATACGTGGTTCAATCTAACAGCATCTTTTTACATACACTTCGATATACTGCGCACTTTGTACTTGGACTCGCCTATCGTTCACCTCTTGGACCTGGATCTAATGAGCCGTGATGACACGATTACGCGCAGACCATTCAATGTAGAGTTCAATGAATAGAATTGATTTTTGAAATTGTTCCAATTCCATGCTTTCACGTGTGTTCAAGCGAATGTTATCTATTACATTCAAATTATCGCAGCCTTCATTCCAACGTATCCAATTTATTGTATTGCATCTGGATACAGAAAAATCTGTTGTAAGATTTAATATATAAGTTAAGAAGTTAAGTAGTTCATGTAGTTCAGTGTTAGTGATCCAGCCCGCTGAGCGAGGTGACCCAGGTTCTATTATCGGCCGTGACAACCGTTTATGTGGTAGATAAATGTTAGTTCTCGGATAATGGTTGTCTGTCTGTGGTGTTATACATTTTTACGTCCATGCCATCCGCAACCTAACGGAATCCCATTGCGGAGGTGCGTAACTTTTTTTTTTAATCAATTTGAATTATATTACAAATAAAATGAAACACAAATGTTAAACACGAAGAGAAAAACAAAATGATTATTAATTGTTGTATTTTGCTACTTCAAAATTAAAATGTATAACTTCTACACATACGGTAGAATAATTATTTCGTCGGTTACAGTGTGATAAGTTCTATACGAAAACGGAGTGTATGTAATATTTTGGTCCACTTCAAAAAAATGGAGGTATAAGCAAACAATAACTATTTTCAAATCAGTTTTAGAAATAATTTTATAATTACCTATTAACACAGTGTTGCTTTAAACAAATAATTATCTCTCGACCTATATTTAAAAACCATATCAAATATTTTTCGGTTTGTTTTATTTTGGACATATAATCATATTGAACAAAAAATACACACACACACACACACACACATATATATATATATATATATATTCAGTCATTTGATGTGTGGCATACATACTTACAAAATAATTTTATATGTAAAGACTAGTGGTCCGGTTCCTTCTGCAATACATTTTCGGAACCTGATAGCAGCGGCGCCTATCAGTTCCAATTGTGAATGTGAGCCATTATCGTATCGATTTAGTCATACACCCAAAGTTTCATATAAAAGAAGAAGAAGAAAGAAGAAATTTACGTAATAAAGATTACCAACATTTTACATTTTTCATATCCATACTGGTCATCACAACACTATTTAAAGTATATTTCATTTTTCAACAGACGCGAAATCCACACGCGGTTCAGCCTCATCTAAGAAAATGTTTCGACGCGATCGCCAAGCTCGAATTCGGGGTACGATTGCCTGAGAGTGAAATGGATATCACCGAAGATGGCACACTGGTTGAAAGAGAGATGTCTTTCAACACCAGGGATGCCCTGCAAGCTAGACTGGCTAAGACCGCCAAGGCCGAGGATTTGACCACTGACATTGTTGCTATGCTATCACCCGAAGGCGAGAGGGTCAATTTAGGGAAGGTATTATACAATATGTTATTGGTAGGTTGTTTTTTGTTTCATACACTAGCAGCATTTCGGGACAAGGCCGACGCCGCCGCTCCGAGCAAATACTGCGGACAGACAGTCGTCTCACTTAAGAGTCGCGAAGGTCGGTGTGTCTATGAACCCTTTACCATAAAGACGTATGATTTCTTTCTATACATAAAAGCAATTACGCTACATTTTGCAAAAATTTGCTCGTAGATAATGCTGATAAAGGTTTTACTTTTGATAAGTCAGTCCCTTTGTTAAACTATGGAGGATTATTAATTACATAATTGTGGTTTTTGTTAGGTGTCACAAATAACACCGTCTCTACAACATAGAAGTATTCAGAATGACAAAATAACTGTAATGAAATAATTTGACAATATAAAACCATTATTATTCACTAAGCAATATTACAGACATTAGTTTCGTCTATATCTTTTGATACATCCGAAGATTACCGTTACGTTGTCCGGGAGCACACCCCTGGCAGGGCGGCGTACGGAGTTCTATAGTACGCCGATGACTACATTGTATTATAATCATAGTTGAAGTATAAAACTGTCCAATTTAGATTTGATGTGATTTTAAAACAAGAAGAATCAACGAGTGTTTGTAAGTTTTCCGTTAAATAATATTCGGTTAACAATATTAGTTGAATTGGTATAATAAAAGATAAATGAAAAAATAATTTCGGAAAAAATTACTAAATATTTCATCACGTTGTTTTAAAGTTTATTTCATAGCTTGATAACCCATAGGACATTATATTATAGGGTATTTTGTATTTTATTCAGAAAAATCTCTTTTAATTATTAAAACTTATTAAATTTTGTCGTTATCAAATTTAAATAATATTTTGCAGACTATTTCTAGAACAATGTGTGGCCTACTCTTTATTATTATTATGGCCTATTCTTTACCAGCCTACCACCATAAATGTAACTGTAGATTCGTGTCACACTGATTTTCTACCGGTGTATGATAGAAATTCCTTCACGTAAACAAGTGAAGTGATCTGGTATTACATTGTTAGAAATAATCATGAGCTTCAATGCTTCGAAGTGCAATGCCTGTAATTGTTAACAGAAAAAAATATGAGTTAGAGACTTTTGCCGCGCAAAAGTCGACATTTGGATTCCAACCCCTCCATCCATGTTAAATGGTGCAGTTTTGTATGGTACAATCTAGATCTAGGTGTAACGTCTGCCTCGCCTACGGCCATTAAAGCTGGAAATTGGCTGAAAAACAGCCGTGCGCGGGACCGCTATCCTGCGTCGGTTTAAACAGTGCGATGCCCTTTTGTTTAACTTTAGATTTTTTTTATTTATTTACGCTTCACGGCCAACCTGCTAGGCCAATTGTGATGTTATATAGTAATCGTTTGAGGTCTGAAAAAGGCCATTAGCTTCTTACTTTCCTATTTTTTTCAATTTTTTTATACAGATAGAGGTATAGAGCTTAAAAAACCTACAAAAAGGTCCGTGATAGTATATGCCTATCACATAAGATATAGTAATTTTGTTTATATTTGAAATAATTGGGCTGTTTGTTAATCTATTTATTCTAATTCAGTATTAATCCAGATAAACATGTTAGTTAGTCATCTTTAGCTTTTAATGTAGACTAAAATTATCCCTACATTAGGTCATTTAAATAAATCATTTAAGTGATATCACAGATTTAAAAATATGTACAACGACAAAATCACTGTCAATGGAACGTTTGGCCGGCGGCTATATTAAAAGCTGCTTTCGGAATCACTATTAGTAAAGCCCAGGGGCATACGCTTGTTGCTGACATTCATTTACAAAAACAATGTTTTTTCCGCGCAGCTAATTATATTCTCGTTGCTCATGCGTATGAAACCTACAGAATCATTATCTGTACAAATGATGGAAAATCAAAAAACGTTGAATATGGAACGGTCTTACGCTAACTTTGGTCTCCCAACATTCTTCACATAAAAATAATATAATAAAACAATGAAATATAATATAATTACAATACGAATAATTGAATCAATAATATGCTCTGTATTTACGCGAAGCAAATCGCGGTTAAAAACTAGTAATTGATAATGACGAAATGTATTTCACATTTAGTTTTTCGCAATCAAATTTTCCACTAAACAATTTAATCACAAATGTAAAATTAATTCCGGTTTCCGATATGTAAATTAATATACACAAATATGTATCACACTTAATGTACCTATTAGTTAATTCCTTTGTCGGATATAGACGTTTTTTTTTTACTTATCTATTATTTGTGTATTTTACGATATAATATTATGTGTGATCGCTCAGGGCTTGAAGGCTCGCGGCAACGTTGAAGACTGGCTGGGCAAGGTGGAGGAGGCGATGTTCGCCTCGGTGAAACGATGCATGAAATTCGCACTACGCAACTACATGCAACGCGAGAGGGTCGATTGGGTCGCGCTGCACCCTAATCAGGTGATGCAGACCTAATAGTTATTGAACGTAAACGTCCACTCACTCACACCCCCACTCTAGGACCACCTGTGTTACGGGTGGCAGGGGCGTACTCATACAAAAATATGACATCACAAACACACATGACTGGGAATCGAACCCGGGACTCCTAGCTTGACGGGCATGGTTACCGATAGAGCTACGGGGTTGAAATATTATCATTTACATCTTGGAAAGTAAAATACCTTTTTTTCATCATTTGACTTTGGAAAAAGCACAAAGACTTTGTATCTTTCTAATGCTCCCTTTTTATTTATAACTAGCTGTGCCCCCGCAACTTCGTCCGCGTGGAATTTAACAGAAAAGTTCTTTAGTAGAAATAAAATACTCCATATTACATCAGCTACTTGCCAGTGAAGGTCCCGTCAAAAGGTCCAGCCGTTTCAGAGATTAGCCGGAACAAACAGACAGGCAGATAGCCAGACAAAAATTGTAAAAAATGTTATTTTGGTATATGTACCGTATATACATTCATATGCATGTAGTAAAAAGCGGTTATTTTAATATTACAAATAGACACTCCAATTTTATTTATTAGTTTAGATATAGAATAGATTAGTTATTTGTAAGTATGATATATGTATGTAATACTATAATAATTATAATCATAAAAATTACCTCAAAGTCAGTGATAAATGTTGAGTATATAATTCGTGGCCTAAGATGTTTTTAAATTTTGGTATTTAACACTGCTAATTCTTAAGAAGATTCTTAAATACTTTGTTGCTCTCAAATTCTAACTTAGTCCCTTAAAGGCAGGTGTTGTTCTATGAATTTGTCGCTCAGTTGGTGTAAAGATCTACTAGCCGACCGAGAGTTTCCGCGCGGCTGGAATAATTCTCGGCTTCTTTTCGTTATAGGATCATGTTTGTGATGTCTCATTTCCGGATGATCATTCTCTCGTGTAAATGCTTATTATATTTAGTTATTATTTTTTGTTTGTTTACTTATTAATTTTTATTTGTTATTAACTTTTTTCTTTGTTGTATGACTATTAACATGTTCATTGAATTCGTTGCTCATTGAAATAATCTTCACAACTAAAACATGGGTGGTTATAACAATTTTTGAAATACCCTCATGACACGCTTTTCTGGTATCAAAGTAACAAGGATATAATATCATATCCGCATTATTGGATATAAGATTATATAGAATCTTACCTCACAATCTAAAAGCGAATCTCTTGGTCGTACACGATACACATATTGTGTCAGATAATCTGATGTCGTGAAAATTTCTCGTTGTTCTCTGTGCTCTAAAAATTTTTCACTTTTATGAAAAATTCGCTTTAGTGCACCTAATACGTAAGTCTGTCCACAGGTCCAAATAAAATAATTCACTATGCGTTTCGAACAGAATAAAGAAATTAAAAGAGTTTTCGTTACGTGTGAATTAAATTTTCTTTTTATTTCATAGCCATGGAATTGGATCTGTAGCGGGTTGTGTTTTATTTGGGTTGCCTTAAGATGGATTTGGATTGGTAATAAGCATAATTTGCTACCAGAGACATCTGTATATCTTGGTACTTATAACGTTACAGAAATTCGCGCTGGAGTCCTACGATATTCATACAATAAAGTGTTCTATGTTAGCATTCTCGGTACTTATCGTTATTAGTGAAACACATGGTATCACCTATTTTTTACATGGCACGCTTGTCATTATGTATCCAATCGATGGACATGATTTGCAGTGCGCATTAACCCCCAGGCGCACACCCTTTTACCACATCACCTTACCAAAAGAAAGATGACAGAGTATTACAAGTATCTGTCTGTTCCTTCTTGGCCGGAGCCGCGTCGATGTTGCTTTTCGCGTCGTAACGAGTGACCCGTCTGCTGCTTTTTCAAGCATAATTGATCAGAAGTTCTTTAACGTTCAGTTGCATTTGTCTCCTTTATATATCTGTATTTTTATAGAAGTAATAATTTAGTTTGACGGAGTTGTATAGGGGAAATCTAGCCATTTTTGCCACAATTAGATAGTGCCTAATAGCATCACGGTCGACGAGCAGCTGGACATTTATAACCAGAAGCGAACAAATCGTTTGATATCATCGTTCGTTGCGCGTACCACATACGATTGAAAAGTTCACGTCGGTGTTCCCGTTCGATTACTGTGCGAGTATTTTGGCGAAACAATAAGAAAATATATTTGTGGATGTATTTTTAATGTAAGTTAGGACTGAGCAGTATTTGTAGGCGTATGTAATTTAGATATGTTCATGACAGTAATTTGGATACCTACTGTATATAAAATATTACACACAATTCATATTTAATTTAGTCTCGGTAATAGAAAATAAATAATTTTATTCGGCGGGGCCTCCGTTGACTTTAATACAGGCTTTAATTTTGGTCACTAATCTATGAATTTATGCACTGGTTGTACGGAAAATGAAGCCACTGCTCACTATAGACATTTCTAAATAATCGTTTAGAGTAACCTACGTCCTCTAAAATGTTTTTTAATCAGATGTATTTAATTTGTAACACCATAGATACCAAGACGACTTCTTTGCTCGCTCCTTTTCGACAATTCATGCTCGACCCACTAAAAGATTTGAATGTAACAGGTGGTGCTAACCGTGTCCCAAATAATGTGGGCCAAGGGCGTGCACGAGATATTCGATTTGGAGGTGCCGCTGCGCGTCGACACTGCTCTGATGAACTACGAGAGCAAGTGCATATCGGACCTGAACGATCTGGCGGCGCTGACGCGCAAGGACCTGTCGTCGCTGTTTCGGAAGGTTCTGTGCGCGCTCATCACGGTGGACGTGCACGCGCGGGACACAATCACGCACATGGTGGAGAGGCATGTGCAGCGCGCGTGAGTATCTTTCTTGTGCGAATAATCATACCCGCACTCCCTTACTCGTACTAGAATTCATTGTGTTGGGAGCGGCATGGATGCACACAAATATGACGTCACATTTAGGTGTTACATAAATTTCTATCCCATTCGCGAATCGGACACGGGATCGCTCTCGACAGGCAGTGTTACCACAACTGTTCTCCGGGATCGTCAGTATCTTTTAAACTCTGGTGAATTTAATAAAAATTGTAACAATTTTTTTGAGTATTGGTTTTTAATACTAAAAAGGAAACAATAACCCACCAATATGCAAAGATGCAATGATCAAAATATTTAGTAAAGGATACCTTACATAGCTCAATACAAATCCCGACCAAGAGAACCGTCTACAAATTAAGTATATTGTAATTCTATATTTATTTTATACCGGCTTATAAATATTTTAAATATTGTTCAAGAAGAGTGAAGTATTTAATCCATAGAGTGCGCGAAATTTAAATAAGTGTGCAAATAATAGAATGATAAATCTTCATTTATCTTAAAAAATATTAGAAAGAATTTAATGTAATTTATTTTACATAAAATTCTTTGTAATATTTTTCAAATCTTCGCATATCTTAATACATCCGAATAATGTCAATACATTGAGACTTTCTAATCGTAACAATTTAACATTAGACACAGAACGACACCTTGAGTTTACCCTTTTATGTATGTATGGAATGTGTAATTTTATTCATCTCTATAGCTCAGTTATCGATAGAATAATGTTATGATAGATGGGTTTGCTGAAACAGTACGAATCTAAAATATTCATTAAAACTAAAGGTTTCCAAAAAATCAGTGCCAATCGTTTTAATTTATAGGACTCGATACATTTCAGTTCATAAACGGATTTTTAAGTAACTTTATCTCTATAGCTGTGTTCTCAACAATTCCGATGTCCATGATTGCAACTGGTAACGATCTTGTATATTTTTACCTTGTATGACTACGATATTTTGTAACTACGGAGGATTTTATGACATATCTAACATAGACTTTTTGCATACTGCCCTTATTCGCAGTAAAATTATAGTTTCACTATAGAGTGAAATTCGTTTTTGGTATAAAGGTTGAATGTAAAGAATGTGGATTCGCTGAATATAAGGGCCATTTCGTTTCAGTAAATAATGCATTCGATTGGAAATTTTTAACTGAACTTTTTTACAAGGGAATAAGGATTTAAAAAAATATCAGTCTTTTTGTACAATATTGAATCATTGTAGAGAGGATATTTTTCTAGACAGTCACCCTTTGAAATCTTGTATCGTAAGCTTACTTTATTCCAGGTTGTGAAAATAAATACATTTGAATATTTGTTGAGAAAATACGACGTAAATATTTCTATTTTATCGGGACACAAATCTAGTATTACCTTAATATACCTTTGTGGGTAGACACAGAATAAGCTCCTAAATTTATTGAGATGAAACTGGAAAGTTAAAGGAATGGTTTAATATTGACATGACATCGTAGTTACTTGAGGTTCAGTGCACACCAGATCCTTGTCCCTCACAGTGTAATTAAATACACATTTCATTATAATTTCCAGGTATTACTTATCCCATGTTTTGTTCCATACAAAATAAATTATATTGTTTCAAATCTCTCTCTCTCTCACACTTGTGATACACAATAGTACTATTCTTATCCTAATTATATTTTTTTTATTTTTTTGCTGTTTGCTACCTCGATGATTACTAATATGAATTTTATTCTTATTCAACTTTTGATTAGTCAAATGAGCAGCAGCTCCTTTTCTATTGACGTCATCTAGATAGCACTTTTATATTTAGTGTTCTTATAAAATTTATGTTGTATCACAATTATAGAAGCTTGAATGTAATTGATTTTCTCATTCCGAATTCAAATCGTGCTTAGCACTTCGTACGCATGTAATAATTTTACATTCAATCTACTTGCCGCGGCAGACCAACATTTAAATTCACATAAAACTAATAACAATTACTGTGTGTAAAGTTTCCGAGATACGTTAATAGTATTTGGCGCAACATCTATAAACAGTAGCATCTCTAATTGAACTCACGTAGTCCATTTGGTATGGCCCGTCATGTTTATTTAATGTAAGATTTTCACTTTATGTATTTGACTCCTAATCAATGTTAGTAGTGAGTAATTTACTTTTGTTTAGCGACACGGAATACAATGTTATTTTCAATTGTATAATTGTCGTTTGATCTATGTAGGTACAATAAGAATATTTTAAGTCTTAAAACAAAGTTCGAAACTTATATTGTTATCTGTAACACATCCTCTGCTCCGGCGTTTTATAAACAGTACGTTTTACAAATCAAGTGAACAAATCCGCTATATCCGTTCTCAAAGTTCTCCTTGCTGTGCTCAAGCTCCATCCTGCTGGTTGCGTGAGAATTATATTATGTTGTAATATTATTTTCTGGAAAGTACACTAACACCCTGCTCTCCTTAGGAATGACTTCGAATGGCTCAAAATGATTCGATACTACTGGGAGGAGGACATTGATAATTGCGTGGCGCGAATGTCCAGTGCCCTGTACATATATGGACACGAGTATCTGGGAGCAGGCGGTATGTATTTTATCAATACACTATCTATATCTATACTAATAATAAAATTCTAACTGATCGATTTCTGTATATGAACGATATATGAGAAAAAACATTATTACGGGCCTTTATTGACGCAAAAGAACTCAAAACAAAAGTTGTTAGAATTTTTGTGTTTTTCTGTGCGTTTGTTCCCGCTAATCTCAGAAACGGCTTAACCGATTTCGTTCTGGTTTTCATTAATGTATTGCGTGAGCGTCACTTAATACTTAAAGTGTGTTCCATTGCAATCCGTCCAGGCATAAAAAAGTAATGGATTAATATATGTATTTCTAATTGACAACGAGAATAACCTAGAAAAATGCTGGTGCTATCTTTAAGCGTAAGGTAGTTTTTCCGAAACGAAGCGATGGCATTTGTTAGTGATTACATATAATGTGCCCATAATATGACATCGATTTACTGATTTAAGTCGCTAAATATCATGAGCGAATTCATGATCTAATTAATTCGAGGTTTGCTTCAACTGCAAGTAGATTAAGAAATAAAACGGAATTAATAAATTTCGCTATATTCACGCACGAAGTTTGAGTTCATACGAGATAATTGCATAAAAGTCAGACAATTAGCATGAGCATTCTCATAATTTGAATAACGAGTGCATAGTAGGGTGTAAATATTAGTGGATAGTTAAAATACTTTTGTACTATCAGCGAGCTGCTTTAAAGATCTGTGTGGGCATTTTTGAAAAACTCAAGCTCAACGTGGCGGATATTTACTTTCGCGTACCTACCTATTCTTTCGTAACTTTTCTACTGTAATAGTTTTGTAAAGAACAATATTTGCAAAAAGCATATTCGACTGAATATTAGTGTGCAATAAAATACCGTCCCTATCGTGAACAACGTACTCGCTTCAAGAAATTCAAGGAAATCCGCGATTTTTATAATCACAATGTTCTCGACGGTATGTGTGGAACGTATCACTATACGGTCCTAGATGTGTTACAAGTTTTGTGTGTTGGTGGTGACGTCATCAGGTGTGCTGGTAATCACGCCGTTGACCGACCGTTGCTACCTGTGCCTGATGGGAGCGCTCCAACTGGACCTGGGCGGAGCGCCCGCAGGTCCCGCGGGGACCGGCAAGACGGAGACGACCAAGGACTTGGCCAAGTCGCTCGCGATACAGTGTGTCGTCTTCAATTGTTCAGAAGGTAAAACTGACACACGCACACAGACATAGACATACAATAGCATGAACATTCAAAACATACTAGTATTATATAGATCGTTATTATTATTATGTTATATATATTTATTAGTATTATGTAGAGCTTCGACACACAATAGTCGCATTTAGTCGTAGTGTCCGCGCCAAAAAAATCGTTATTCATCTCTATCATTCGATTCATATTTATTATTTAACGTGATGATTATTAAAGGTCTTTAAATCAGAAACATGCTCATTTGTTGTAATTATTTAAAAAACAACTAAAACATTTGTTGTGTAGATAGGCTCCGGCCTATGTGCATCATTTTTATTTATGCGAAAACAAATTGCATTAAACTACTACAACTAATGATTATATACTTAAACTTCACTTAATAAAGAATAATATTGACATGCCGTTGGACATCCCGGCATCCGTAAATCAAAGGATTACTTGAAAATCCTGCCATTGGTGCAAATATTACCTACGTACAAAATTCATAGAAGCCATTACGAAAAAGTTATTATAATTAAATAACGCTTACATTATAATATATTACATCACAGCAATGCTTAGTACGAGTATGTAACTCGTACTTTCAAAAGGATTGTTAAAAAAAAAGTAGTTATGGAAGTGAATACGGATTATTAATTTTTTTATCGGATTACTTGTGGCGAGCCTTATGTGAGTTTTAATATAACTTGTATTTTCCGATAAAAGTTTGAATGGAAACCGGTCTACTAATATTGTAAATCATTCAAAATGTCGTCGTCTGAAGAGGATGATACGAGTTATTAATTTTTAATAATAGACTTTGGGTACACCCAAGATTTGAGCGCGTGCATCTCGACCTCGACACGTATTCCCTACGCTACAATTTTATATTCATGAAGAAAACATGGATGCCGCGTGACGCTTGTGCGCCCTTGTCTCGTCTCCGTCTCGACTCTTGAACGTTCAAGCGATTACTTATAAGGTTATAATTACACACGGAAGCGAAATTATTTGCGTTAGTGTAGACTCATCTTTTTGAAGCGTGGCTTGCTTGGAAAATGACTAAACTCCTGTAAAATTTATTAGCTTCCGGACGTATTATATACAAAAAAAAAATATTATATCCGATCACTACATAGATAAATTAACTTTTATTACATCACTACATTGTCCACATTATTCCATTTGTTTCGAATACAATAAAGATAAGACTAAATCTATTTTACCATTGCTATAATTCTATTAAGTTTCTTACAGTTGTTTTTGTGGTATACATATGCATATTAATAAATACGAGGTTAGTGTAGACGATTGTTTGTTGATCGAGCCCTGGTGGAGTATAACGATCAAGTGAAACTTTGGCTGTACAAACTGTTATTTAGCTTGTGCCTGTTTAACTTCAAATTCTGAAATATGCGGTTTTTACTAAATTGTTCCATCTGATTAATCCGGGATTATTTTAATGTAGTCGAAAAGGCATATCCGTATTATTCTGTCGTATTATAAGGACCCTAATTTTTTCTAAAAAAAATCAAATAAACAGATAAATATTCCAAATATATATATATATATATACTATGTACAGATTTGTAGGTGTTATGTTGACGTAAGATATGTAGTGTAGTGTGTGTACGGTACGGGTTTATAGGAAGCACTAATTAAAGGCATATTACATTGTATTTAATATTCTGCCGAAGGAGTCTGCTCGGAAATTTTGTAGTGGAAAAATCGGGCTCAGTGATAACCATGTAAATATTTCTGCCTGAAGAAAAAACTTTGCACACCCTTTTCTCTCTGTATTTCAACATATTTTCTTTATTACAATTTTCTTTAGTAGTTATTAGTGAGATTTAATGTTATCAAAAAAATTAGGAAAACAGTTTTTTAGTAAACTGTAAATTCTCTATTGTATATCAATGACCAATGATAGAACAGTTTAGTAAATTTTTCTTCTCACTTGTCATCCGATTTCTTTTATTTTTGTTTAGTTTGATAGCTCTTTATGAGCTTTAGTATTATCAATAAAAAAAAAACTCTAAAGAGACTGTTATTTAATAATGATGGTTAAATTTTAATCACTACTTCCACTAATAAGGTATGCGTATAATATATGTAAGAAAATACATTACAAAAGTACACGATATTATTTGTGCACTTTCTAAACCAGTGTAATTGCAAACAATAATGCAGTGTTCAAAAACAAATAAATTCAATCTAGCAAGATGTTAGATATCATAATGTTTGTCAGTACTCTAGATAATATAGTATATTTAGTATGGGTTGATGTCAATTAACCGAGGAGTACCAAGTAGCAGTGGTAGCGTAGCAGTTGGCGTGCGGGCGTACTACGTACTCGTAGACGTTCTCTACGCACATGCGCTTACTTCGATAAAGTCTGCATAGTTGAGAAGTCTGAAGTATTCAATATGAGTAACGTTATGAATGACGTTCTCAAAGGTTTGTGTAATTTGCAATGCATATTTGGTCAGCGTAGCGGATTACTTCCTTGACCCCTTTCATTGTGTAGGGAAACTTGAGCCCAGCATTGAGATAATTATGGGTTGTATAAACGACCTCGATCGGTAAGACTTGAAGAGCACGGGCGCTCCAAGACACACGAGAGTATTCCAGTGAGTTTTGTATTTATGTTTGACTCGTAATTATTGTGGAATTGAATTTTCTTAAGAAGTAGCTGATATTCATCCTTACAAAAGGCGAATGGAAATGAATTGACTTACAAAATCAATTAATTTCCCATCGCCCTAGTGACTCAATTTCAAACTGTATATCACAGGTCTCGACTATAAGATGATGGGACGGTTCTTCTCGGGGCTCGCGACGTCCGGCGCGTGGTGTTGCTTCGACGAGTTCAATCGCATCGACATTGAAGTGCTCTCCGTCATCGCGCAGCAACTCATCACAATCAGGAACGCGAAAGTCGCCAAGCAGACCAGGTAATTATTTTGGCGGTATAAGCAACTATACAAGTGATACGAATCCTAATACTATTTACTGTGAATTTACTCCAGATCTACTTCTATTCTCGCTATCTTTGGCTCCTACGGGAATTTTCAGCTGTTAATAAAAATGTAAATTTATCATTGCCCAAAAATTATATTATTAATATATTAATGAATAGGGCTGCAAATAGCTCCACCTGTCCTTGACTCTAAACCAAGTTACACTGCTCGTGATGAACTACGGCAGAGGCATGGTACACTGTCCTTCGTGTTGGAGGTCGTCAGGCTCGCGGTATCCCCCAGCTTAATCCGGCGGCACTCGTGTTCGTATTCGACTGACGAGCTACCACCGTCCTTCTAGACTCAAGCGTGTAATGTTTCATGCGTGTTTTGGGTGCAATTTTAAGGCCAATAATAAATGGGCTCTCCGCTCCCATCTTGGTGGCCAACGCGCCGGTGTTACATTACTGACGTCCATGGCCGATGGTGTGCACTTACCATCAGACGTGTTGTCTGCTAGTTGTTTACATGAAAAAGATGTCGTCTCTTGACGGAAATTTCCAATGTTAAGTTAACTCGAATTATAATGAACTAACTTATTCTTTAGCTAACAAAAAGCTGCTGGCAAGTTTTAGCATAGTTCAAAATTCTTTGTCTGATACCGGAACTTGATCAAAAGTTTCGACGTAACATTCTTGTGACGTGAATCGAAATGATTTTAATTAGATTTGTATAAGTCTACTTTACAACAATCCATACATCCACAAATGGTTAATTTTGCAGTTCAGTCATAGTCTACTGGTATATACGAGTAGAAAAACATTTGTGTATTATTAGCGGCCCCCTCCGACCTCGTTGAACAACTAATAACATTTATAAATAGCTTATATCCATCTTGTGTAATGTATGTACATATATATCAAATGGTAAAAGATTTTTTCAAATAGGTGCCGTGGCTCCGAATATCACTCTCACTCTCTCCTTATATAATATTATTATATATCGCACCCTTAGAATGAAAGGGACTTAACTCAAAAATTGCAATTTATGGAAATGACGAAGAAAGTTTTCAAAAATGTATGGTCTTGAGTAAATTTAAAGAGACTGATGTATGAGGTTTTCCCTTTTTCCCTTTCTCACTCATAATTCGGGCTGTTTTTCACCATAGGGTTTTAGAGTAGGATTTTTTAAGTAAATTAATAGTAAAATCTGGAATTTCAAAAATTTTGAGTTGTCACTTTCATTCTAAAGGTGCGATATGCTCGTAACGGCGTGTTTTCTTCGTGGAAGGAAGTTGCTGCGCGCGTCTATAAATATACCGTCATACATTAACCCTCGCGGATCTTTACAAAAATTTGATTAATCTATCTAATAATAAAACTAAATGAGGTACTGACTACCGTTTTTTGTAATGGTTACAATCAATGTTTTTGTGCATGTAGGTTCATGTTCGAAGGTCGTGAAATAAAGCTGGTGCGAACTTGCGCGGCCTTTATCACAATGAACCCGGGGTATGCGGGGCGCACCGAGCTTCCAGACAACCTGAAAGCGTTGTTCCGACCAATATCCATGATGGTGCCGGATTATGGTGAGAATATTTTTGTAATCTTTCAATGTTTCTAATCAAAATATGTTCAATAGAGATGCGCTGACTAAGGCTTTGGCCGATTGCCGACAGGTCGATTAGATGGTTGCAAAAAGGACTATCAGAGCTATATAAATGTGAAATTGACGTGAATCTATACGGAAAAAATTAAAGAAAAAGGTGTACTCACCGTAATCAATACATTAAATAATTTAGTAATTGTACGAAAAAATTGAACATGTAAGAGAAAATTTAAAGTGACACGCAATCGTGAAACAAGAAATAGGCTTTATTTACTTCCGTCTTCATATCGCCTCCAAAAGTTTCAGCGTCCTTTTATGCGGCTCGGTGTTCATTGTTAGTATAATGTTCCAAAGTCGATCGTCGGTTCACCTGTTGGAACTACCGAGCGCCGCGTTGGAGCACAGCTTGCAGTTCAACGATATTAGGGCAGTGAAATAAGAAGGCCGCCACCGATTCCGTGCAGTTTTAAACTTTGTAATTCTTCTATGTCGATTTAAAAGAAGTGCTGGAGTGTTTCCTTCGCCAGTATTTTCCTCAATGTTAAAACACCATTTTGAAACGGTAGTAAAAGGAAAAAATTACGTGCATGAGTGTATATCTCAAAAAAAGAAACTAAATAGTTAAATTAATTTAATAAGTAACTACCTAACATTTAGAGCTAGTGAGGTGAAAAACATATTTTATCCTTTTTTTTCACACAGTAAGTTAACACTTGACAACAATCCCACCTGATGGAAAGTGGTGATGAAGTCATAGATTGTGAACGCACTAACTTATAAATAACCTATTCACTCTCCTCTTGAAGACTCCCAACATCGTAAGTAACCGGGAACACCGACGTTATTATCCTTATAACCGTTTATTATCCTCATAGTAAACTAATTTCACTGTCACGACTGCACGCATTTACTAGAAACTAGAAAGGACTTAGAAACTTGGTGAGACTACAGTTTATTATTCCTAAATGCCGTGAATGCGTACCTGTAGATCGGGACCAGTATACGAGCTACGGTATCCCCTGCCTGTCGTAAGAGGCGACTAAAAGGGGACTTCCGGGGTTACGGGCGGTAAGAGTGGGAGGTCGAACTGTCTGGCTAGCGATCCCGGGAAGGACGACGGCATGTGGGCTAAAAATCCCACGTAACCCGGCGTGGCTTCCACGGCACCGGGTACGAAATCAAAAAAAAAAAAAGAAAAAAAAACACGTGCCGTGAATGCCAGAGGATTTTTTTAATCATTAAAGGTTTTATTCATGTATTTAGAATGATTGAAACGCCTTATTTAGCGAGAAAATATATTTTAATTTTTTAACAAACACGAATATAGCAATTAAAACTTGTAATGTATCTTTTTAATGCTTTATAATCGACAACAAAACACCTAAACCGAAAAACATCGGTCGCGTATATTTTAATGGATTTCATTACTGCATTAAAAATTATTCATACTAAAAAATACGGTATATAATTTATAACCTGCACGGAATACATAATTCAAAAGAATAATCATGACTTCATTTGTAAGTTTTTCATTATGATATTCCAATAATTTATTCGTTATACTTCTGTAGGGCCATTGAAAGTATAACTATATGAAAATTTCGAATTACTAGAGCTAACTGTTTAGATACTCGTATGAATTTAAAAACTCTCTCAAATTAAACGTGAGGTTAAAGATATTATAAGATAACGAAATTCAAGCATGTTTTTATATTTACCACGTTAATACTGATTTTAATACGCTAAAATGGTTTGAGAAAGACGTGCAACTCTGTGTTGATTTAAAATAATTCTTAAAACAAACAACATAATGTCCATTACGAATACAATAACAGCGTCTGATATTTAATATACTATTCGTTAGTGCATTTGTTTTGATTGCGACAACACGATGAATTTGACAAATTGCTTGTTGCTTATATAGGGTGATTGGAAACAGGTGTAAAAGTTTTAAAGGGGTGAATGTTTAGCTCATTTCCTGTGAAATAATCTATAATACACCCTATCCAAAAGTCAATGATTACACAGATATAAAAGATTTAGTTTTTTTATAAAATACCCGTTTGTGAAGAAAAATAATTTAGAACTAAAAAAAGGTTTGCCTTTTCACGAAATTTTAATACTTTTTTTATTCTTAAATAATCGCCAAATGTAAATAAATAATTAAAACCCATGAAAAGTAAAGAGAATTGAGATTATTTCGCTTAAAAGACAGATCATAACAAAAAAAAGTGTTTCATCCAATTGTTTACGTGATTATAAAAAAAAGTTACATTAAAAGATGTGTACAAATCACATTATTAAATTCCTCGTTTCAATACCTTTTTAAAAGGGTATAAAAAGTCCATAGACGTAAGCACTACATGTTCTAAAAAAGTATTTCTTTTATGGCATCTGCATTAAAATTGTTTACATAAATCATTTAGCGGCTCATCGATTTAGCGACTTACTAAATTTATCTTGTTTCAAAAACTGGCCATTTTTTATAAAGCATTTGAGGAAACCCTGCGAATGAAATTTAAATAAAGCAAAAAAAATCAAAGTTTAAAATAATAATTAATTTTAATTTTGTTCAAATTAACGACCACGGTTTCTGATACAAGCACGAAGCCTTTTTCTAAATTTTAAAATCTTTATGTACATTCTTATACCTTGTCGGACAGGTATTGAAGTCAGTTACTTATTTATGTGCTTTATACGAAAATTTTATTAATAAAATGTTGATTTACAATTAAATAAAAATGAAATAAATAAAAATGAAAGTAAAGTTTTAAACTCTAAGTGATGACTATTAATTAAGTTTAATAAAACAATGATCAAACAATAACTATGTCGTAAAAATTGTGTAGAAATAAGTAAAAACAAAAATCATCGACTTTTTTCCTAGAAAATCAGGATTTTATTGAAAAATATTAAAAAAAATCATAACTCTAGAACCATTGATTTTTGGATAGCATATGCGCTAGACTTTTGCTCCTCCAGATCTTTTACACCTGTTTCGAATCACTCTGCTGAAGTACTTAAGTTAAGTACTTGATTTAATAAAATATTTTCAAAAAATTTACTACGTTTGCGAATTATTATTTCAAGGTCTTTTCTCGTACCAAATTTAAATGCCTTGATGATTTGTAAAAAAAATATTAATTTTAATAATAATATCTGTAACCCTCATGCTTATTTTATTAAGAGACACAATGGAAAAAACATCAAAGAAATTATTTATCTATACACTACTCCTTCCGTTTGGTCGCTGTACACGACTACGTCAATGGCTGGCTGTGCGTTACGCTGTACGTGACGCCTATTTTCTAGACCTTAACTGTTAAAAACCATGTTGTTGTTTTTTTTATTAAGTACCATTAGAATGTACACAAACTTCGCATAAGTACCAGTTTTCTAAATCAAAGAGCCAACCGCGTGTTCGTTTACCGCACACAGCATACCGAACTATGCTACATTTAGATACCTGGGTGCCATTTATATATGTATATATACCAGTTAGGTATCTGGGTACCATTTATATCTATACCAGTTAGGTACCTGGGTGCCATTTATATATATACCAGTTAGGTCCCTGGCTGCCATTTATATATATACCAGTTAGGTCCCTGGTTGCCACTTATATATAGACCAATTAGGTCTCTGGCTGCCATTTATATATATACCAGTTAGGTCCCTGGTTGCCATTTATATGTATGTATACCAATTAGGTACCTGGGTGCCATTTATATGTATACCAGTTAGGTACCTGGGTGCCATTTATATGTATACCAGCTAGGTACCTGGGTGCCATTTATATGTATACCAGTTAGGTACCTGGGTGCCATTTATATGTATACCAGTTAGGTACCTGGGTGCCATTTATATGTATACCAGTTAGGTACCTGGGTGCCATTTATATATATACCAGTTAGGTCTCTGGGTGCCATTTATATATATACCAGCTAGGTACCTGGGTGCCATTTATATATATACCAGTTAAGTCTCTGGATGCCATTTATATGTATACCAGTTAGGTACCTGGGTGCCATTTATATGTATACCAGTTAGGTACCTGGGTGCCATTTATATATATACCAGTTAGGTACCTGGGTACCATTTATATCTATACCAGTTAGGTACCTGGGTGCCATTTATATCTATACCAGTTAGGTACCTGGGTGCCATTTATATGTATACCAGTTAGGTACCTGGGTGCCATTTATATGTATACCAGTTAGGTACCTGGGTGCCATTTATATGTATACCAGTTAGGTCTCCGGGTGCCATTTATATATATACCAGTTAGGTACCTGGGTACCATTTATATATATACCAGTTAGGTCTCTGGGTGCCATTTATATATATACCAGTTAGGTCTCTGGGTACCATTTATATATACACCAATTAGGTCCCTGGGTGCCATTTATATATATACCAGTTAGGTCTCTGGGTGCCATTTATATATACACCAATTAGGTCCCTGGCTGCCATTTATATATATACCAGTTAGGTCCCTGGTTGCCATTTATATGTATACCAGTTAGGTACCTGGGTGACGATGGCCGTTCGACTCTAAATTAAAGACAGTACTCACGACACGGTTCGCGAAGCAGGGACGGTATCGACATCTATTCAACGAAACGCCGCCATATAGCAGTTATTTTCGATGTTAGTGAATTAGTTCGATGTTTGAGGAATCTATTCATTTGTATTTATTTTTAATGCACAACATGTAACAATATATTATAAATAATCTAAAATGTTTAATTTAAATTATAATAAGTACCTTTTACTTTTTATTATGTCTAATGCATAATTATAAGTTTACGATGATTAATTTACTTATGTTATTGAGTGTTTATATAAAGATTTTAGTTTTAAATTCTACACATTTAATAAGGATAGTACACGTAATTATACTAAAAATAGAATACCGGAAACAGTTTTCGACACAACACACTCCGACCTAATTAACAGACTTCACAAGAACTTCGTGATTATGGTACATTTCATCCGCCCACGATCCGAAGTGTTAATCCTTAGTTGGAAGAAAACATGCGGGCATTTATTGTTAATAATATTTGTAGTTATTAATTGCTGTTATATTACTTTTGTATACAATATTGAAGAGTACTGTAAGTACTTGTAAATAATAAGTGATTTATATAGTTTAGGTATTATTCATTATGTATTTATTCTCTTTATTGTGTCACATTCGTGTTTAGCTTAAAGATTGTTGAAGCTACCAAAAGTTGTATTTCATTACCAATCTCGAGAGGCAGTAATGTACGACGAGATTAGGCCGTCTTATAGTTTTGTATGAAGCTACTCATGGATTTTCTACATGGGTTGCATGAACTGCTTATGAACATTGCGACTTATGAGGTGACGTGCATAATGAGACGCATCTAACATTTACGAATAACACACATACACAGACATCGTGCCTTATTCTATTTACATTCTACATTACACTTTAAATAAAGATATTTACTTCCACAAATAATTTTACTGTTTAAATAACTTTAGCATTGATCGCCGAGGTCATTCTGTACTCCGAGGGCTTCGAGTCGTCGAAAGGTCTAGCCAAGAAGATGGTGCAAATGTACAAACTGTCCAGCGAGCAGCTCTCCAAACAGGACCACTATGACTTCGGCATGAGAGCTGTGAAAAGTGTACTGGTGAGCGTACTAGTTTTAGCAATGTAGGATACATTGATGGAACTAATTGGTAATTAACCATAAATAGGTTCCTTTCATTCTAATATTAGAATTGTACTGAAAACCGAATTGCAAGTAACGTGGTCGCGTTGGATCGACGACAAATATTCGTTAACGCTACCGAGCCTAGGTGGGTAACTTACATCGCAGGTGTCCTTTTTATATAAAAATATAAGACAAATGGGCAAACAAGCCTCATGATGGTACACTTACCATTGTCGCTGTCATACACAAGGCGTCACCGACGCGTTGTCAGCCAAGATGAAACTGGTGGACCTAGTGGTTCTTCAGCACCGCAACCGAAACATGTAAATCAATTAATTTCTAATTTTACAAGCAAGGCTCCATGTAATTTTAGTGGAATTAAACAGAAACTAAAGACTCCGATATGGGGGATCGTTCTCCATAGCCTCGTCTGTTGATCAGCCAGGTGCACCACCAGCAGGGCGAGTTAGGTTATTGTTAAGCAGTCAACAAGCGATCCTTTGGCCTAGATCGAGACCATGATGGTTACAATATTGGTGATGCACTGATTTCTACGTGGGAAATTACATGAAAGTTTTTTTCAAACTCCCCTCATCGGTAACGTTTGTTCGTCTGGGCAGGTGATGGCCGGTGCGTTGAAGCGCGCCAGTCCGGACCAGCGTGAGGAGATGACTTTGCTGTGCGCGCTCAACGACAGCAACCTGCCCAAATTTCTGGCTGCGGACGCTATACTGTTCGCCGGGATCCTCTCGGACCTGTTTCCCGGTGTGGAACTCCCCGTGCGTGATTACGGCACCATGGAGGAAGTCATTCGTGAGTGAACCATTGTGTATATATTCTATGATAGTTAGTATGATTACAAACATAGATAAAATAGACGTTATTTAAGCATCTCCCATTATAGGTTTACAAAACTTACCAGGAGAGATCTTGAACTATGTAAAATAACTAAATTCGTTAAAAAAAAGGATGTTTGTCTATGTTTAATAGCTTGCAGTAATTTTTGCCCCCCCCTCTGAATTGCGACAGAGATAGGAACTCGCTGCCGTAGCGCGCCGCGCTGGTGATATTCGGCGCTCGTACGAAACGTACAGCACATTGTCCTACGCATACGTCATTGTCAGAGCATGTGAGCAGAGTTTCACGTGAACGATAGCATACTTGCGTGTTGGAAACGTGTGGTATTGTTCAACTGCATCACGAGCATTGTCGAGCACTATACACACTATGCTTTACACCGTTGGTAGTTTAAATATACCTAAATAAATTGAGTGTAAATAAAAACTTTATTGAATGCTAACTAAAATAAATGTATAAATTGATTGATAATGAGCACACCCGATCGTCTGGCGACGTGACGTGCTATGACTCACGCTCAGGTGAACAGCGCTGTCAACGATGTACGGTCAAAGACCGTACCCTTTATTTTTGCGTCTGATAGTGATCATGTGACCGACTGCAGCTAGATTTACATTTAAAACTTAAAACACGGTTTTTAGTTATATAATTAGTATATAGTTAATAGGTGTACTGACAAATCACTAATTTTATGCTTATGAAACAAAATTATATTTCACAATAATGTTCCCGTGTACGACGAAAGAGCAGATCAAGATCTATCAGATCGAATTATAACTTAAAATTATGTAACAGGATATACCCAAAGTCACAAGTCAGACCAGTCCGTCATGTTTGCGCAGCGGCCGTTGGTTTGGTTGTTATAAGTTCCGAATTCGTATTTAAGTAATCTAATGTCCGCTTAGTGGTCTAATTTTTTTAATGTTAATATGTTAAATTCTACGTCGAATTTAACATATCCGATCAGTACGTTTAAGTAACATAATGTCGGAGTACCTAAAATGTCTGTTTAACAATACCTCTAATTTGTAAATTGTCTTTATAGCAAGATGAACATTAAACCGCCTGTGTGGTAGGATACTTAGATTTAAAGAACTTACGTTAAATGAAGTACATCCTGGCTTTCGGTATATCTTGTTGTACTCCTCATTACGTTGTACAGAATATATTCGTACTGTATCGGGGATTTTTTTTACAAATAAATAAATATTAATATCCATTTCATATTCCTATTCCTATTCCTATTCCTACACAAATCACTCTAAAGTAGGCAGCATTAGTTGCGGTTACCATAGTAACAGGAGCGGAGAATGTGAGAGATTAGATCCGACTGTGGTTCACATTATGTAGTTAAGAACTTTTCGTCATCATATTGTTACTAAAGGTGATACATTCGTGATACAGATTTGTAACACTTTATTTCCGTTTGGTTACCAAAAAGTTATTTTTATTTTGATGACGAAAAACCCAAGTTATTTGTATTTCAATGTAAATTCCTCATTATATATAAATAACGACAATTGAATCGAATTGAATCGAAGCTGTGCCCACGACTTCGTCTGCATGGAATTTAACAAAAAAGTTGCCTAAGTTACTCCTTATTACATCAGCTACCTGCCAGTGAAAGTTCCGTCAAAAGCGGTCCAGCCGTTTCAGAGATTAGCCGGAACAAACAGACATACAGAGAGACAGACAAAAATTGCAAAAAATGTTATTTTTCGTATATGTACCGTAAATACATTCATATGCATATAATAAAAAGCGGTTATTTTAATATGACAAACAGACACTTCAGTTTTATTTATTAGTATAGATGAATCATAAATTAATAAACGTTAAAAAACTCACGCCCCCCCCGTACTAGGATTCCTTGTGTCGCGGGTGCCATGGATGTACAGTAATATGGACACCAAAAACACCCACGACCCGAGAACTACGTTAATTACTAATGTACTTGTGACATAAATATCCACCCCGGGCCGGGAATCGATCCCGTTACCCCTCGCCCGGCAAGCAACGTCACCACCGGCCGGGCTGCTATGCACTTTGCAGGGACAATCCTGTTGGAGCGCAGGCTTCAAGTGGAGACGTGCCAGATCCGCAAGGTGATCCAGCTCCACGAGACAATGATCGTGCGCTGGGGGGTGATGCTGGTGGGGCCCACCGGCGGGGGCAAGACCGTCGTACTGCACGTGAGTGACTTTATACATACCCCCCTGTACAAACATATGTATATATATATATATATATATGTATATCCGAATGAAGTTGGACGGGGCCGTTAGTTGTTGTATAAAATAACTATGAATATATGAATAAAAATGTTTACAAACCTGAAAAAAGAACATATACTTAGACTTTTTCATTAAAATCAAAGGATCAATTTGGTTTGAGCCACATATTTGGCTATTTTGAAATTGAATTATTTCCGTGTTGGAGCGAACACAGCTATATATCCTCCTTCCCAGAAGAAGGCTGATCTAGGGTTAGCGTGCTTTGTTTAACAAAAAAAAATATTTATACCAGTGATTCTCAACCACTGAGCCGCGGCATTTTGTGTGCCGCCAAATTTTGCAAATATATAATAATGTTAATATTATTAAATTATATCATTTAAAAAGAAAAATATTTTTAACATGAATATATATTTAAATCCACAAAAAAATAAATTATTTTATTATTTGCTTTGCAACGCGTTTTTTCTTAGTGCCAAATTATGATGAAGCGGCGTGCATAGCAATAGGAATATGTCTCAAGTCGGCGCACACTTGCCACTTCTGCGTACAAAACGTGTTGTTTTAGTGATAGCATTGTCATTTTTACGACCAAATATAAATGAAATTATCAAAAAACATCAAGCTCAAATTTCGCATTAAAAATATTTTTATTATTAGCTTGTAATTAATCCCTTAATAATACTTAATAAACGTTTAGTTATTATTGTAATATATATTAGTTTATTTCGTATATTTAAAATTTTTGTCATAAACTATTTATGCAGTGTGTTCTTTGTGTGCCGCCAAATTTTGAAATCGTTAAATATGTGCCGCAACAAAAGAAGGTTGTGAATCACTGATTTACACTATGAAAAAGGATCGTCAACATCAGTCAAAACTCAGTTATTTTATACTGCTGTACTTTGTGATTTCTTATACAAAAACAATAAAAATGTAGAAATGTATAAACACACCTTCAAGTAAATTATATAAGTATTCTAAACCTATTTTTTTTTCTTTTCTATTATATCAAACATATGGGGATATATGAGAAGAAAGAGGACACGTGGAGTAAAATGTTTGAAATATGTCTCAAAGAATTACTCTGAACTGTAGAATATTCGTAGAAATTCTAAAATGCCCTTTATAATAATTATAGATGAAGAATTTAACTAGTAGAGAATTCAGAATTTATGTAGGTAGGCTTTTTTATAATACACGAAGGTTACACAGAGGTGGAAGTTACGAAAATTGTCAAATTAGCGCTCGTGCGACATAAAGCCTGTCAAGTAAGAGTTAAAAAATAACAAACACTCCACGAGTTTTCTGTAACAGGGAATACTGAAAATTACAGGAATTTTTTTTGAATTTATTTGCGTCAACATATTTGCGTATTGACGTACATTCACAGAGACGTCATCACAGCCTAGTTGCAAAAGCTCCACAGAAACTTCGATAAAAAAACAATTCATTCTCGAAAACGATTGCCGAAGTTTTAAAGTAAAAGATTTTGAAAGTCTTTTTTATATTTCCCTGAAAAATATATTGTAATGTATTTTTGTAAATTACATTTTCTTTTTGTATACAATGTATATTTTTTTTATTCTTTTCTTTCAATTCACAACAAAAAAAATTTCGTACAGTTAGCAAAAATGTAAAATAAACTATTCAAATATATTTTTTACTTCCCTTCTTATTATTGAAGATGGATCGTTTTATCATTCTTTCAAAATCCATAACAACAGTCAAATCGGTTCTGTAATTATGTTAGGTATCAAATAGTTTTATTTTTCACATGTCCTTCAATTTACACAAACCACCAATAATGGAATAATGGTCAACTTCGTGCTCTTAAAATAATAATTTATAAATTTTACGTATGAAATTCAGTTTTGCGGTGAACCTTGCACGTGTCATATCAACCAGTCTCCAGTTAAAAATAGACTATCGTAAATATTACAGCGTCGAATATAATTTTGTCTATATATACTATATGTATAGTTAAATGAACCGATCATCTCATACTAAACAGCACATTACTTACCGATATCTTCTAACGAAGTATTTATGTGTCAGTACTCGCAACTCCGAACTCTCACGCACATTTATAATGAAAACAAACATCAGGACTTCCTAACAACGTATCAGTTTCCACTTTAAACATGATGAAATTAATATAACAAAAAGCGCGACCACTTTGTTTCGTTACAAGATAATAATATGTATAGCAAACTCTCCTCATAATTATACATGTGTACATCTTATTATACACTAAAAGCATTAAGTGTGGTTAGGTGGAAGCGCCCGCGGTTTGGTACGACTAGGTCGTTCCGATATTTTATGGTGCGATAGAAAATCTTCATTCCCACTCGTAGTTGTTTAATAACGTACAATTAAACCTTGCGGGTCGAAAACGGGGCTCATGTTCTTTGTATTTTTAAAAACGCCGCCCGCCTCTATCGCGCCGTGCGAACGACAAAGGACGTCGCCGCGCCTTACCTCTTACCGCTTCGTTCGCTCGCGCGAGTCTTAGTAAGTTTGGTTATGAGATTCAATGTCGTTTGCGTTTCATTAGATTAGTATTATATGTCACTTCCTCATAAAAAATACTAGTTGTGCATTTCAAATACCTACGACTTATGTTATAAGTCGTAGGTATTTAAAAAAGCTGGGTGTAAATTAACGTTTGTTTTACTTTTATTAGTTAGTGGTGAGCATTTTGAACCATTATTGAGGTTTATGTGATTTCGAAAATAAGTAAAATTGTCGATCATTGTAAATGATCTAATTGTTGTAAATTGGTATGATTCCATTTTTTAAATACGGCAATTTGAATAGGTATAGCTCGGGGGTATTTTGGGTCATATTTAACGAAATGTTTTAAATTAATATACTACCTACTAAACATCACATCTTTTCGTACATTTCTTTTCCTTGCCTTGGTACTTTTGCCTGCCCTCGCCCAGGTAAAGTATGAAGGGAAAAATACCTACTTCCTCTTTAGAAATTAGTTATTATTAGCACCGTATTCGCGCAACAGGCGATACGGTGCACAATTTTTCTAATATTTTTAGATTCACTTGATAAGTTTTTTTTTTGCAGTTAATGAATTTTTTTTACTTTACAAGTATGTCAAATGGTTAACAATAGTCAGCTTGTATTGTTTAATTTTACGATAATTTTTAAGATGTTTCATTAATGTATCAAGCCTGGGCGTCGCCATGTTCAAACTGTAGAATATAGATCATATTAATCGAAAGCATTCCTTATAATTAAAATTCTAGTTTTCAGCTTGGTTTAGCAATTGATTCAATTTGTGAATAACATACTGTAACAATGAAACATTACGGCGGACGGCGGACAGTCAGTCGGATGTCTGTTATACGTCATGACTGTCAAACGTCAATATAATATGTAAATATATCGGACTAATACCTATATAAATGTTACTTATCTATCTATCTTACTGAAAATATAACCTAATAAAAGATGTCAATTCATAAATAAAAATGTACCAACAGTAAAATAAAATTATTGTGTAGCGTAAACATAAACTTTCAAACTCCACAGGTAATTCATCATAGGTTGCCAGTACCAAATATTACCTGTTCTCATCTTTGCAAAATTTCTCCGCCCATAATTGTCTCGGCATATAGAATTAGTAGGTACATAAGTAAAATATTTATCTAAGAATATTACATAACAGTGTTACTAAACACTAAACTTACTTTTTACTTTAAAACAACATCGAAAGCAAAAGTCCCCGGTGCAGGTGCTGGGCGATACGTACACGCGGCTGTGCGAGAACGGTGTCGCCGGCACGCAGTATCAAATAGTCCACAAGTACATCATGAACCCGAAGAGTTTGAGCATCGGCGAATTGTACGGGGAAGTTAACTTGCAGACGCTCGAGTGGCACGATGGAATCTTGCCTCTTAGTCTGAGGACCGCGGTCCAGGTATGTAAAACATCAATTATATTTGTAACTACCGCTGATAATTAATAGCCGTCGTTCATGAAAGTAAATATGCTAACATTTAAAATTTTCTGATTTTAAAATATTAGTAAAGAATAATCTTTTTTTTATATTGATAACTGGCTCAGTCAACTCAATCTTGAAACTATAATTAAATTATAACGTTAGGTTAAGCTTCGCATCGATACTGTACACTTCAAACTTTGCCACCGATCTCGCAGTCTCGATCTCTGTGAATATAGTTAAATTACCCTTCTTGGATTTTTAATAATTTAAGTAAATTCATAGCTTGCTAGAATTCTCTTGCCCCGATATTCATCGTTTTAATTAACACTTAATATCTTCATAATTCTTTTAACGAACTTAAGAAATGGGAAGTCGAACTTGATAATTGTTATATATTCGCTACGGAAGGGCACGGGCGCAACAACCATCAAACACGGTAGTCAGATATGCACTGATTTATTAAAGAAAAGATAACACGAGACGCAGCTCGCACACACACATAAGACTCCTATAGATACACAATAATAATCTTATTAAGAGAAAGTTCCAATTTTGTAAGTTTGTGTATATTTATGCGGAGGGCAACATCCGAAACTGCGGCATCTACTTGAAACATTATTGTATGGACATAGGTTTTATATCACGTATCGATATAAAAAAATATCTCATATTATGATGATATTCGTTAACTACGTCTTAATTTATGTTAATTTTGTTCTACTAAGATTATTCAATCCGAACGAAGTCAGAGCGGGATGCTAGTTTATTATAAATTGTTGGTACGCGGTACACCGACTGTGTGGCTGGTAGAGAATGTGTTATTTCCGATTACTACTATCCGATTAGATTCGATTCAATCGACTCGTCTATCGTTTTATCCTGACTTATTAATATATGTAATTGGCTGCTTCATGGTAAGCTCACCATCGCTCTTAACGTCTGTAACATCTAAGACACATTGCTGACCAAGATGGAGGCGGAGGATCCAGTTATTAGGCGAATGAAGATCCTTATAACCATGTACGAGTTCCGGCAGTGTTAAAATGAGTGGTATAAGCGCCTAGCGACCTCCATCGGGAGGGAGTGTTCGCGAAATCCATGTCTGTTATTCAGCAGGATGCATTACGAACGGCGGAGGTTTATTTAGATTTCAAGTCTTGGGCTCAGGGGTGAATGGAGCCCCTTAAATCTCAGAATTAACTCAGGATCAGTATTATTGAACTTTAGGTATTCAAAGGAGCTCAACATTCACAGACTGTTCATATATGAGAAAGATTATTTGAAAAATGGATGCGCAGGTCTCAACACTCTCGACATTAGTGAATGAGGTGCTGGATTCAATAAAATCTAAAACAATAAAATATTTTTAGATTGTTGATTAAAAAACAAAACAAAACAAACACAAAGTTGTGATTTATAATCATGATTTTCTCTCTGTAATTTGAATAGTTACCCGTACATTGTGGTCTTCAATCTAGCGAACTTGACTTGGTTCACAGTTAGGGCCATCACTAAGTGGTCGATGTATAACTTTGTGGTCAGAGCGAGAACATAGACCACCAGTGGCTGATCTGCGACGGGCCGGTGGACGCGGTGTGGATCGAAAATATGAACACCGTTCTCGATGACAACAAGATGCTCTGCCTCTCCAACTCCGAGCGTATCAAGCTCACGCCCTACGTCCACATGGTGTTTGAGGTGATCAACGTACTTTTACACTCGCACACATAGTAGTGTATAGTATATATGTATAGTATAGTGTAGTATAGTGTAGTATTCGTGCATACATGTATAACTTGAGCACTTAGTAGTACCCAACACTAACAACACTTGTCCTTGTTGCCTTGGTGCTGGCTGGATGTATAGAAATATGAATTCAAAATTTATATATCTTATTCGATCGGACATCGAATTATGAATGCTTCGCTCCATAGACTTAACAAAAAGAAATAGTACTCGACTTTGATCATATTTTCTTTATTTAGTTGCATGGCATGGAATAAATTAATAATTAGTTAATCAATTTTTTGATTAGTTGATTGCAGTGATCGTAACCTGTAATAAAAGTAGTAACCGACCCGAAACAAAATTCTGACTGAGGCCAGTCAACATATATTTAGGTAGTCATAAGTGCCACTAACCTCGAAAAACTTTCAGAACATTTTTGGCCTTAGTAATAGATTCTCCATTAAAATTGAGTCAGTAAAAATATACTTAAATCTGTGCAGATTATTAGCTAAGGGTCGTGCTTGATCACATATGAAAACAAAATGGCGGACTTGCAAACTACATTTCGGTTTCCACTCTACAGATACTTAATAAAATTAACAAACCCAGAGTAAACACAACCAGTTTTCTATTTAAAATAATAACAGCAATTACAAGATAATAAATTTAAAAGCAACCTGCCACAATAAAAAGCAGCCTAGCCAATATAATATTGACAACGATGTCGAAATTAAAAAATGTCAAAATGTCCTAAGTTGACGTGACTAATCGTTTTGTTATTTATTTTATCCCTGCACATGTGAAATTTCGTCAGCGTTAACAATTATTTACACGCTGCTTACACTATTAAAAATACTTTCATGCCTTCTTCTTTTGAGACTACTTATTGGTATACATTTACCGAAGTGATGTCGAAGCTTGCCTATCACAATGTTTTTGTATAAACCAACTCCGAGCAAAAAAAAATTATTTTACATTATTAAATCTGTCCTTTATACACTTCTCGGGTGTCACTAGGTGGCAGATCTAGCTCAGGCATCACCCGCAACTGTTTCCCGGTGTGGCATGGTGTACATCGACCCCAACGAGCTGGGCTACTTGCCGTACGTCCGCTCGTGGCTGGAAGATGCCGTCGACAAGAACCTCGTTAGCCAAGAAAACTCGGAGTTTCTCTACGAACTGTACAATATGCTGCATAAGGGCGTAGACTACGTGAACTTCAAGTGTAATATTGGCATCAAACAAGTAAGTTAGATTGATGTTAATTCATAGTAGCGGTATTGTAATTCTGTTCTACAACGTCTTTTGATAAGTACTTCAAAGTGTTAGTTTTAGTTTAAAGCGTCAGTTGTCCACAGTTTGTCAAGTAGGTTCTTTAACTGTTTCTCTGGCGTGCTAAAGATGATTACAAAAGTCAGCTTTATAGATTTTTTTTAGTTTCCCTTGGAGATGTTTCTATCAAATAGTTCGATGACGGTTTAAAAATAGTTCTACTCGAAGACCAGGGTTGTGTTAGTGTTTTGAACTAGTGTCGAACTAGTAGTGTTTTGAACTAGTAGTGCCATGTCCATGGTTGATAGTGACCAGTTACATTTAAATAATCCTTCTGTTTTTTTTCGTTTTACGCTACAAAAAAATTGAATTACATAATATATGTGGATGAGTGACATTTGAAATATAAATTAAATCTTCAGCGCATTCGTTTTATCCAAATGCAGTCTCCGCTTTTCGTTCCTGACCTCATGCGAACAAACTAAATCGGTTACACCAAATGTAGTTAACAGATTCCTTTATCGATTGATTGTAAATGAGCCTACAGTTAATAACCAGAGACTTATGATACCATTATGTCAGGTGGACATAAGCAAGGTGTCGGCTCTGTGCTACCTTCTTGGGGCATTGTTGTCGGAGTCCGGCGATCGATTCTCGGACAAGCAAGCGGTGCGTGTTTATATCGCGCACTGCTTCATATTCTGCTACGTGTGGGCCATTGGCGGAAACATACTGGAGAGCAACCGCAAAGGGTTCGAAGAGCTCATCAAGCGACAGTTCGAGGAGTTCGCCGAGGCAGAGTAGTGAGTGACTATAATAACTTATACGAACGTGCTGTTTGTAAAGCGCTCTTAGCCAATGCCTCGTGTCAATTGTAGACCGAGGAAGCAACTGTGGCTGTGGTACGGCCGCACAGGTGGAACGGTGACGGGACAGATGACGGACATTGGCAAGACTTCATAACGCTGCTCATGCTTCGAAGAGCACAATAATTTATCGATTCCGACTATTATCGTTAAAGCACACGTTAACTCATACACGAAACCTTTTGGCGATATAAAAAGTTCTAACATTTGGGTTGACCACTAATCTCTGCATCCAGTTACAGATGTGGTCCTCCGTGCACATTTGGAAAATTTACTGTGACCACAAAAGATTATTGTCTGGTTTTAATGGTTCAGGACTAGATAATCTCGCTATTATTATGTCATATTTATTTTTCTTTAGATTACATCGCCAGTCGCGCGTAAAGATATCCGGCGAGCACTTTGAATATCTAATTTCGTGTCAACGTCCACAGTTTCCCCCAAGGCTTCAACTTCTTCGATATGTACATGGACACAAAACAGCGCAAGTTAAAAGTTTGGGCAGAGATCATACCGGAGTTCCTTTACGATTCGGAGAAGCCATTCTTCGAGACGCTCGTGCCTACCATCGACACGGTGCGCTACGGGTATATGTTCCAGAAGTTGCTTGCATGCGGCAAGCCCGTCATGTTCACTGGAAACACCGGTGAGCTATGACAATATCCACTAGTTTGTTGTATGAATTTGTGTCGTTTACTTTAAGCCAATCTGCTTTGCTTGCAGTGCACTCTGCTGATCAAGTTCTCCTTCTCAAAACTTCAAGTTCAACTTCTCCAGTTAGAGGTTGCTGGTCGCAGACCGATACAATTTTACCGTATGGTAAAAGATACGGTGATAACGTTCTTTACCTAGCCAATTACCACCCTTCTAAAATCAGCCTTGAAATGTTTTTGTGTTACGTGTTATGACTGAACTGGGATTGTCATTAAAAAAAAGTCATTAAAAGACGCGTTTGGAATGCCTTATCATCAGATCAAGAAGAGGTTAATGGTCAAACGCCGTCTGCTACGGCTGGTGCTACGCGGTTTTTGTCTCTGTCGTTCCTATTATAATCGTATCTCTATCGCAGCGCAACGTCATTACGGTTCAGACTGCGGCCTTAACTGGCTATCTGATGTAGTGACAAATTTGGTGCCAATAAAAAATACATATATTTTAACATCCAGGTGTTGGGAAGACGTGTATAGTAGCGGAAGGTCTCAGCAGAATGTCCGCGACGGGTGTGTTCATACCGGTCATACTGAACTTCTCCGCTCAGACTAGCAGCGCTAGAACACAGGTAACGTGTTATTGTAATAGTACACTGTACACTGTAGCCACAGTCACGTCTCATTGTCGACTCTAATTAGAATTATAATCCAACCATTATTGAAAAACAGAGAATGTATAGGTTAATCCTGGAATATCTTCGTACGAAGAATGACAATAAAAAATGTACATCTGGCTATAATTGTATAATAAATATATTACAATATCATAGAAAAATTACAAGGACACTGTCAAATTATTCATTTCGTTCTTAACTTCATCGCGGACCAAATTAAATGCATAAGATTATCATCAGAGTTTAAAATATTAAAGTGAAAATAACGTGCCATTAAATAATCGATGTAATAGGAAACACGCACACACACAAGAATTTGAAAAACCAGTGAATAGTAGTATAGAATATGAATAGCTTATCATTTGCGCATTCACATATACATACTTCCTATATATTAATTTTTACGTTTTTGAGAAGTTACAGGACATACAAACAGATATATAGAAAAAAAGAGTCATCAAACAAATATTTATCACAAAATATGTCACGGAAATTCGCTCGCTTCACTTCAGAAAAACTACACCTTACTCTTAGAAATAGCACCTGCATTGTTTTAGCACTGGGTTTTTCTGGTTCTGTTAATTAAAAGTACATATATTAGTTTCTTATTTATGGACGGATTGCAATGAAATAAACTTTAAATATTAAGTGACGCTCACGCAATACATCAGTGAAAACTAGAACGAAATCGGTTAAGTCATGTGTGACATTAGCGGGAACAAACGCACGGGCAAACGGGCAAAAATTGTAACAACTATTGTTTTGAGTTCTAATGCTCCAAATAATAGTTTTTCTCTTATATCCTTCATGTACAAAAAGCGATCAGTTAGAATTTCATTATACGTATAGATGTAAAAAATAAAAAAAGATTCGAGTAATACGCGATCAAAATCGCGATTTCTGCATATTGCATTCCGTGTAATACGAAAATAATACGGAATATTCGGAATGAGCGGGTCCGATACCCCAACTGTGCCCTTTCAAATTTTAAATCACAGTAAATACGTAATATCTACCAAAATAAATAACTGTTTTAACGGAACGAAGTGGTGGCAGGCCGCTAGTTGTAAAATAAGCCCATCTCTTTGTTACACGTATTTGGATATGAACATATTTGTAATACTCGTGAACAAATATAAGTTACTCATTAGATAACGCCACATGATTTCATTCTGTAAATTGTTGTGCAGGAAGTGATTGAACTGCGACTAGACAAGAGACCGCGGAAGGCGATAGGGGCTCCGCTCGGCAAGAAAGTTATCATCTTCATAGATGACGTGAACATGCCTCGACTGGATGTGTACGGTGCGCAACCGACCATTGAGCTGTTAAGGTAAGCTCACACTGACACCTACTGGCGCACACACCGTTTTATTTAATGTTGCTAATACTGTGGCTTACTTGACGCTGTCCGTAATACATATAACAACATACATACAACGTGATAGGGCCCTGCTTTAGTAAGGCTTATATTCATAAGCGTTTACGAATTCCTGCTCATCTTATTCTCCACCATATCCTCGACGGATTAGAATTATCCGTGTTTTCAGCCGTTCGATTTTAGTACTGGTTACATTGTAAATTTAGTACATCATTATTGAAGCGTTTGAGTCAAGGAGTCATCATAAGATGATGCTGGACTAACGATGAAAACAATAACACTCATTAATGACTAAGACTTAGGGGATTACATTGAAATTAGTGGACAGAAACTAGTTAGTAGTGTACTAGACACACGTGGTGATATTACATTGAAATTAGTGGACAGAAACTAGTTAGTAGTGTACTAGACACACGTGGTGATTTAAACTCATACGTAACTCCTTTACGTAATAATTTTGTAATACCCTACTTGTATTTTGTATTTCACACATTTACACATTCAATGGGGGAAAAAAATAGACCGAATTCAAAAATAAAATTACGAAAAGGGTGCTAAAAACAAAAAATAAAATCAAAGAAATATACGCTATATATCAAAATATTTGAAGCCGGTGCCAAGCCAGAAACACTGATATTTAGCAATTTAAGCACCATATTGACAGACTATAATACTAAACAATAGTGCGATGTGGTGCGATTGGATCCAGCGTATCTACGTTCTACCTATTTTGCACCAACTTTTCGCATTTTAGTGTCATTTTGTAATTTTTCTTTTTTACGTCCATTTTTTTTTTTAGAAACAGTTTAGTTTTTGTATCATACGCAAAAAAACATTAATTCTTAATTGGAATGTAAAATATTATTGTGGAAATTTTAATGTCGATGGCCATTGTTATCGACATAGAGATCAAAACATATTTTTTGGAATCTTTGTCTGTCTGTATGTTGGTATGACCACGTAAAACACTGTGACCACTGAACAAAGTCGGATGATACTTGATATTTTAGTAACTTGTATTATTGGTCATAAACTAGGGCACCTAATTTTAATCTCAGAAAATTGATACAATAACGCAGGATAGGAAATAAAATTTAATGTGAATATTCTATTAACAGGGCAGTAAATAAAAATTTTACTGCAGCCATTATAATAAATTTTTATGTTTAATTCACGAAATTAAAAAAAAACTATTCCTTAAGCCATGCGGGTACTATTTATAATCGTAAGGCATAGGTATTCTGAATCGAAGTGAATGAGGTTTCTAGCATAATATAAAAGTAGGAACTCTTTGTTTGTTGTTAACATTCAACATTATACTTGAAATTGAAAGATTGTCTTTAACAAAAAAATACTCTGAAAGAAAGCTTAATTTTTTCTGTTTAAAAATAATATTAATTCTAATAATAATTTGAAATTTCCAACCAACTTTTATTAAATCTAAACTGTGACGTGAAATGGAGCGGATGGAACGGAGCGCCACGAACGTTGTCCAATGCCAGCCGAATTCCAACTGAAGTTGTTAATGTTATAATCATAATCTTAACACGAGCTTTTCATCTATAGACAATATTTAGACTTCGGCGGCGTGTACGACCGCGACAAGTTGTACTGGAAAGAAATTCTCGACGTGGTTCTGGCGTGCGCGTGCGCACCGCCCGGCGGCGGCCGCAATCCGCTCACCGCGCGCTTCGTGCGCCACTTCGCCATGTTTTACATTCCCGCGCCCAACTCCGACGCCATGAAGACAATATTCAAGGTGACTGTTATCATACGTTCAATATATTGTAGTATAGTATTCCGGTGAAGATCATTTAGGAGTCACTGGAATTTGTCACGATAGTTAGAGATATGATCATATTTATGTAAGGGAAATGATAAGGGGACTGTAATTCTTAGTTTTCTTTATAAATGTCCATTCTGAATATTAACATCAAACGTACAGAACATACCGCCGACCTTCTGGCCGAATTGGGGCGGCCTAGAATAGGGTGTCGTAAGAGGGGGCAGAAGCCAGCCTGCTTGGTTGTAGGGATTCGCGTAAGGATTATATTATCAGTATTATATTATTAAGTCACTAATATTATTACCGGTATATTTCCGTGAGGCCTGCCTGGCTAACTACCACCCTCATGCTTGAGTCAGCCGTTGATGTCCACGGGCGACAGTGACCACTCACCGTCAGGTGGCTCGTCTGGACATTTGTCGGCTATTAATAAAAAAAATCCTTTAAATAACGGTGTTTTAAAATAAAATAAATTAAGATTAGATTTCTTATGATGTTATAAATATATATTGAAGTTGTAGCTGGGAGTATTTAAAAGACGGATTAAAGCTGTCCATGTAGAGGACATATTTTCATAACAAGTTGTGGTGAGTTTGTACTGTATATAAAGGGCTTGACAATACGAAAAATTCCGATTCGACACGAATGCGTATGGTGAACATGAGCTCGTTGTCCGCTGCATCAGTGGTGATCAATCAATTAATTTTGACGAAAACAACAGTACCCTCACTAACAAAGTTCATTTGAATGCCGTTGCCTTTCAAAAAATTAAATAAGTCTTTTGAATACTCTGTTAAATCTTGCATCTACAAGCTAAATATTTAACGGAACGAAGTCCGCGTTGTACCGTGAATTAACGAAGACCGGAGACAAAATGTCGAGTAGTTAAATCTAAAGCGAGCTCCAGGTGAATCGCTAGAGGGTGTTAAATAAACGAATAAACGATACTCTACGCCGACACGATGAACGTGGGCGTAATGGAGGTTTGAATTACGCCGGCAACGGTGCCATAAAAGGTTGAGTGCGGCAGCATAGAACACAACGTCGCGCACGTTGAAGCATGGCGCGACGCTGTTCGAAGTAGTACTGTTACGAGCCGAGAATTGTAAACGACTTGTAAATGTAACATGTGAAATGGTCAATAATAAAGTACGCAAGAATATTGAAAGGACAGATGTTGTGGAGACGAATGAAACGAGTGAGGTCGGTAAACAGTCTGACTGTATTAAGGGAATACAAGGTTTATATAATTATAGCAAGAACATGTTATATTATAATACTACTACAATATGCCTAAATTATGTTTAGCTTCGCAACTGAAGTTTGACGAGGAATTTAACTGATGGATATGAGTAAACGTTACAATTTAATCGTTGCAATATTTTCGTGGAACACTTCATTTTGAAATAGAATAATTAATCCATAGAAAGCGAGATTTATCTCGCCCACGGAAATATAGTCATTTATGACAAGATATATAGTAACGAAATATGCAAGATACTAGACAAATAGTTTATCTAACATTCAGCAAACATGTCGTAGTTTCGATCTATCTATCACCGAAACACGAGCACAACATTTCTTGGTTTAAACACGCGGGACCTAAGAAATAGTACTCGAGTTTCTCCTCTGATGGAAGAAACATCGCTTATACGTCATTTATTGTTACTTAGTCTTCGTAAGTGTTATTTTGTTCGATATTTAGTCAGAATTAAATCACCGACTAAATTCCCAGCGTGAGCTAAACGTCTTGTTTTTTGCAATTACCAAAGGAGTAAATACTACCTACTCATGTTGCTGTAAGACGAAAAAATTCAGTGGTGGAATACATTTTTAGAAGCCTCCGAGAGATATCTACCTAAATAGAAAAATTTAATTAAATGTTATGTCGAGGTAACGAGGAGACTGAGAGCGGTGGTGGTTCCACGGTAATCCGGTTAAATATGTAAGGTACTCTAGCAGATAGTTTTTTCACCACCGCACATGGGTAATGTTGGTTTTAATCTGCGTGGTACGGAGACGAACGGTTGCCTTACGAAAGAACTTAACTTCATATTTTCGTCTGCTGTTCAATAAACTATACCCGGAGTAGCGCGGATTTGACAGTGGTAAAAGCCCATATAAAACCCTTTCTTAATTTCTACTTTTTGTTTGAGAAATATGCATTTATTTTAATATAAAAAAAACATTGACAAAAAAAACAGACCTCTATTTGAAGAAGGTGAATTACTTATTTCCATTTCCTATTTTTCACCCTTAAGGGTTGTATTTTTTCTTGAAGTGTAAGTGGAACTAAACGGGTAGTTTCCAACGGGAAGTTGGAAAGAAAACTCTTTCAAACAAAATAGGAATTTTTCAAATCGGTTAATAAATGACTGAGTTTTGAGGTATCAAACAAAAATATATACAAACCAATTGAAAACTTCTTTTATTTTTGAATCGATTAATCGATCGACTACTGTGATCCTACTATGGTAGACACACAAAACTATACACTTCCAAGTAAGTTATTTGAAACACATGTTATTTTATTTTCATTGATACTTGAATACAACGATTTCTCCTATTATAAACTATATTAGTAGGCGAACGTATCAACACTTATTAAATTTCCGCTCGCCTGTAAGTGGACCAAACGTTATACCTTAACAAAGTAATTTCATCATGTTCTTGCTTACATCGGCATGTTATAAACCTTTGCCACATTAATCGGATTTCCGTGATATGATTTACAGTGCCCTTTCTGACCGACATTTACTATGTATGGCCTAAGTGAGGTTCTCACTTAAAATTACTTTATAATTTAATACTGTGTAGTGAATAATTATTTGTGCTTTGGTGAGAAAGTTATAGTTTCCAAAAGATTTGTATACTGCTCGTTCAGATTTTTAGATCCAATAACAAACCGGTGAGTTGATGTTGTTTGTTACTTGAATGTAATAACAAGGCGGCGTTAGTCACGGGCCACGGTTTGAATTGATTTCAGCTGTGACATTTAATTAATATGCGAAATCAAAAAACGAAAAAAACGAACCGACAGTGTGTGAACGAATTCGCTGAGTATTTTCATTCGGTGTACAGTCCTGAGCGCGCCGAATTAAATGCTAGCACAGCGATAATAGATGTCGGGTCTGAGAACGCAGCGTCGCGAGTTCATATAGACCTTCTACAGTTGGAAGATGTACACCGGGCGCTGCAACGACTTTAGCCGAAAAAATCAGCACGTGGGGACGGAATTCCGCCATACGTATTTAGGGATTGTCGGTCAGTATTAGCTAAGCCGCTAACATTTATACATTTATACACATTTATAGTAAAAGCATGAAAACGGCTGTGTTTCCCGAAAGATGAAAAACTACTCGCGGTGTTCCAATGCCGAAAGGGGGACCAGGGACCACAGTAGATGGGTACAGACCAGTAGCGGTTTTGTCCGGACTCCAGCTAAAGTATTAGAATCCGCAATTCACAGCAGCCTATTTCAACAGGTGAGTGCGTAACTGTCAGATGCCCAACACGGTTTCAAAGCAGCAGGAAGCACCACCAGCAACCTTCTCGGCTACATGGCAAATCTTGTGCCGATAGTGGATAGTGGAGGACAAGCCGACGCTGCACACTTTGATTTTCAAAAAGCTTTTGATTTAGTCAATAATAAAGTACTGCTAGAAAAGCTAGTAGCAGTTGGTTTCACCTCACCCTTCTTACGGTATTTCGCCAGCTACATGAGCGGCAGACTGCAGTATGTAAAATATGCGGGACACACGTCAGAGCCATATTTTACTAGGTCTGGGGTAATTCAGGGCAGTAATCTTGGACCGTTGGAGTTCATTTTAATGATAAATGACCTACCTAAGGTGGTCCAGGACGCCAAGTGTTTACTGTTTACTGACGACCTTAAACTGTACCTCCCAATTACATGTGCTAATGACTGTACCAGGTTACAAAGGGACAGAGTGGTAGCTCAGAGCAAGGACAACTTCTTGCAATTTAATAGTTTCAAGCGTGTGACTATTACTTTCTCTCGTTTGCACCATCCAATGACACATAATTATAACATTGCCAGTCACAATGCCAAGAGTCACAGAAGTCATGGACTTGGGGGTGAGTCTCAACACGGAGCTAACGTATCGGAATCACGTTATTGACCGATGTAAAAAGGCTTTCAGAAATTTTGGTTTTTTGCTTCGAACAGTGTACACATATACAAATATTAACGCAATTAAAGCTTTATACAATGCACTGGTCAGGAGTCAGTTTGAATGTAACGTAGTCATTTGGGCTCCGCATGAAACTAAATATAGGCTCATGCTGGAGAGGGTTCAGGATAAATTTGTGAGGTTTCTGTATTTGCGTCAATATGGTGTGTATCCATTCCAGCCACTTTATTTTATTTAAACTATTTAGAGGAAAAATACTTAATGCCGAGAGATTGGGACAAATCAGTCTGTGTGTTCTGGACAGGTATTTGTGGCGAACATGAAGGCCACGATTGCTGGTCGAGCCGCGAGGCCCAACTAAACTCTTTAAGTGTAGCGCCGCTGTCGCGTGCTCTTCACACTCTCAACCTTATAGTCAATGATATATTTCACTGTGCTCTGAGAGAATTCACAAGGACAGCTTTCTATATTGTATGTTATAATAATGTATAAGGAATAATAATAATGATATTATTTTATTTAATGACATCCATTTGTTAGATACACACATGCATGTGTTAAATAAATAAATAAATTTAAAAAATACAGGTTTTAGAGGATATTATTATGTATCAATGTGATATTAGACAACAGTCAATATTCGGTTAAATCTTAGGTTTTAATATGAAAGTAACTATTTAAAATAAACATTTAATATTGATGACAGCGTGTCTTAAAGAAATTTGATGGTGAACCTTTGCTTTAGTAAGAATTCAGAATATTATATTAGGTGCGCTATAGGTATAATTCTTTGCTAGTTCGACATGAATATACAAAAACCTCGGTGTTTCCCAGGCGATCCTGAAAGGTCACATGGAGGACTTCGTATCGGAGGTATCCGTGCTGGGGGACTCGATCGTGAATGCGGCGGTGGATGTGTACGTGAAGATGTGCGCGGAAATGTTGCCGACGCCGGCCAAGTCACACTACGTATTCAACCTGCGTGACCTCTCCAAGTCCATGCAGGGGGTGCTGCAGGCGGACGCCGCCTACATGCGAGTACCCCAGAGCATGCTCCGGTGAGCGTCGTCTAGCATATTCGTACAGGTGTAAGGTATAGTGGGGACTCGGGTGGTCCCGATTATTAACCATATGGCGTGGCTTCAGCTTCTCCTCATATTAATCGAAGAGATGTCATATTACTATTGCAATATCAAGATTACTTAGACACGGCAACATATTACACCTGTTTGGCTAGACACAAGTTATAAGTAAAACGTAAAATATGTTTAATGTACATATTTTGATTGTATAGTTGTCCACAAGCGAGATTCCTGTATTCATCTTCCGGCAATACGTTAGTGACGACAATGCGATAGTATGTTACTAATGTGTATGGGTGGCGGATATCGTCAACTGACATTTCAAAAGTTTATTTTTTATAACTAACTAAGAAAATAAAATAGAACGATATATTATCTTCTTAATACACACATTCGTATGTGGAAATGTTGCGAGTAAGAACACAATTCTGTGTCCCTTAAAAACAGGTAATCAAAAACAACATGAAAGATTAAAATATTGCATATCAAAACGTAATGACGATTTATGTTAAAAGGGACCAAATTCATCATTCAGCTCAAGCCCAAGCGCCTTGCTCATGATGCACTCTGCTGATTTACGGACAAGGCTACGATTAATGGTGCCATACGTTAGAAGTTATATGGCTCTGTTTAGTGCCGATGGTGCTCGTGCATGGTGGCAGAGATTCGACTGACTAGCTACCACTCGACTTATGTAATCAGCCCTAAAATGGTTTTGGGTAATTGGCACACAGTCTCGGAGATAAGTGGAAATCCCCTCTTCCATCCGGTCGGTGATGCCTACAGTATTAAGGACGTACATGGCCGAAGGTGATTTCTAACCATCAAATCGCGTATCTACATGCAAAAGAGTGTCAGTTGTGTGTATAGTATTGTTACGCAGATAACTGTCTTTGAAGAAAACTAAAATAGTTGTGATTACACTACTATCACACATATACAAGCATTTTGAGGGAAAAATGTCACAAATCTCTAAAATAGATATAATACAAACCCCAATGTTAAACATTGAACTAATTTTTACAGCGACAATGCAACATCATTACAAATAATGTCTTTCAGTTTATTCTACCACGAATGTCTGCGCGTGTTCCACGATCGACTTATCAATATCGAAGACAAGAGCTACTTCTACCACCTGATGAGCACCGTGTGCCAGAAGAACTTCCAGCAGCCGATATTGGAGATACCCGAGGACACCATCATTGATCAACCGCCAGTTCTACTGTTCGGCGACTTCTTGCAATCGGCAGTGCCCAAAGAAAACAGGGTGTATGCGGAAATACCGGACGTGCAGAAACTGATGGTCGTGTTGAAGGTACGATTTTTGTTCAATTCTTATATATTTAAAGTTTGTTCCAGTAGAACTTGATATAATAAGAAAGTGATAACGCATCGCATCAGTGTTCAAAATGATTGAAAAATTTCAAAAAGATCAGATTATAGTTATTTATGCAATTGTTGTATAATAAGGGGTATTGCAACACGAATGTGATAATAGTATCACATGAGTGTTTTAATACATAATTATCAACAGCTGCATACAAGACTTTATCTACACCCATAATATGAATCCTCTATAAAAGATTCTGTAACAGTTACTTTACTGCTAACATTAAAGCAGTCGGTCTTAGTGACCTAATATCATCCATTACTGAGTATACACAAATAAACTAAGTATTAATGAAAGAATTATTTATAGTAGTAGTAATTAACATTTTGTATAGTAACACATTTTTGTAACACTTTTGCTCATTTTTTTGTAAAAAAACAATAAAAATATCGAAGAAAAATGGCGGGTATTCGAATAAGCTACTTTTTTTACGGCGCACCGCGTTCTGGTAATGAAACGCATGTGAATGACAATGTTCTTTTTTTAAACTTCATACAGTTGTTCTTTTTTTGAAATTCATACAGGTACCACGTCGAGCAGTAACAATGTGGCTGTCTGTTGAGTAAATCCTTTGCACGGAAGGGATCAAAAAGAAACAAAGGAGTGTTGTTATGAAATTCAGTACAACATTATATCATCCGTTTGGATGATATTATGGTTATTACGATATTGGGTGTTTTAATGTTGGCAGTAAAGTAACTGTTTCAGAATCTTTTATAGAGGATTTACAGCATGGGAGTAGATAAAAATATTTATTTATATTAGGAAAGTTTTATAGAAGTGATCCGATTGAAAGGTAACGCTTACTGATATTTACATACAACACACATACCGTCACCAACACTTGTTTCGCTCCGAAACAGAGCATCATCAGGGTAGTAGACTCCACGAGTGTTAACCGCAAAGTTTTGCATGTATAGAAGTATATACCAACCATCATACATTGTGCTTGCGGATTGTTGCAAAGTAAATTAATACTAATTTAATTTCAGGGCTGTATGTTGAATGCATTAACACTTCCCAGCTAAGTTCTCTCAATTTTTGCTGGTTTGCTAAATATGTGTGTATTCTCACTATATCGTGTTGAAAGAATCCATATTTTCTGTTGATCGGTTCAACTGATTATTCTCAGTTTCTATCATGAGTTGGCAATATACATTTGAATCAATGGTTTCGCCCAGCGGTAAAAGCCTGCAATTAAAGACACCCTTCCAATCCCATCATGCACATAGCATCAGCATAGTGGTAACCCTGGGATTTTGTCACTTTAATTATCCTTAAACCGTCAACCGTCCTTTGACCATTATCTCTTTTAGATTTCTTATTCTCGGTCCATTTTTCATCTCCAATGATCAATCTCTTCAAAAATGGTGCGGTTTCAATATATATTAGTACAGAATTGCAAATGAGTATACTATTAGGTTTCTTTCAATGAGCTCGAGTGTCACCCAAATATCGAACTTTTTTCTATACCCAGACTTTTTCCACCTTTGTGGTTGATATGCAGTTTTTCAAATTAAAATGAATTTCAAATTAATTTTATTTGTATAAATGTAGTTTACAGATAAATATGTCTAGTGCATACTTTGTCATTATTCACATACAAATATTTGACAAATAGTCGTAATAAATTCAATATCTAACTTAAAATTGTACATTATTATTATAACATATTATTAGTTGAAACATGATTACATGTGGATATTGTCAACATAAATATAATTGATAATAAAATTAAAAAATAATGAAATAAATTTTAAACCTGTCATTAAATTAATTATTGATTTTATTATTTTAGTGTGTCTTCATGTCAGTAAAGAATTCATTGATTGAATAATAACATTTTTCCATTAGCAACTTTTTAACTCATATTTAAATTTAGATATCGGTAATTTCTTTCACGTTACCGGTAGGGCATTGTATACTGTACCGCACATTACATAACAATTTTTCTTATACAATACAGTTCTGGGAATTTAAGATAATACAATTAGATCTGGATTTCTCAAATTTCTGGGATATATATATTTCTACAGCTTTCACAAACAGATTCTGATTTGCTTTCAGAAAATATGCTAATTCGAATATATACACGCAGGGCAATGTAAGGATACGTAGTTCTTTAAATAAAGACTGACAAGATATCCACGGTGCCTCTCCACACATTGCTCGCACATATTGTTTCTGTACAATGAATGCTTTATCCGAATCAGTTGAATTGCCCCAAATTGCAAATTGCCCATATCGTAAAATGGACGATACACAACCATGATAAGCCGCCTTTAATGTGTTTACCTCTGAGGTTTTAATAAGCTTGTGTAGTACGAGTACAGTATATATAAATTTATTGATTTTAGAATAAACTTGGTTAATATGAATGTCCAGTCACAATATTTATAAATGATTATACCAAGGAATTTGATTAGTTCCGCCTCTTTAATAGAGCTTTCTTTGTATTTCAAATTCATTTTAGAAGTGATTGAATTCTTTGTACTAAATTGTACATAAACCGTCTTATTTAAATTAATGGATAAATTATTTTTATTAAACCATTCTGTAATTTTGTCAATGGTTATATTTGCGTCAATTGTTTCATTTTTAATGTCGTTAGTAAATGTCATATGTACTGAAATATCATCAGCAAATTGTATACAGGGTTTGAATGTTATTTCCGGCAGATCATTAATATATTCAATCACGTCGTAACTATTAATCTGATTCGCTTCCACTTTTTAAAACGGCTTCCATTTCTCGCGTAACAGGGCGACCAGAGTGAAATGCATTTTGTGACATCAAAATTTCCGGACTGAAAACGCTAGAACCAATTTTGTGTACTCTCACTGACACTGAAATAGCCTATAAAAGTCACAAACTTTTGATACGGCTTATGTTCGATTTTCCCTTTTTTGTAATATACCTTAGGTATCGAATTTTTTAGTGAGATTTAATAAGTATGTGGTAATAACTATTGGTAAAAATATCCTAAGTTTTCTTTCGACTCATACAATTTCATATGGCTTCTTCGGAAAAAATCTCCAACGCTGATCTAAACACAGGAAAATTCTGTTCAGTAACCTGAGACGTTTCTTTCTTCCTATTATTAAAATTCTTCAGTACGCTTATTTGAAATATCTATATGTATAATATATATAGTATAAGTATAATGTATAGTATAATGTATAAGTGTCAATGGCATTACCCTGACAGTACTTGGTACTAGATGGGTTGTTTGCTACGTACACTACATAAACATGTGATACCCCAGGAGTACCTGGACGAGTACAACTCGACGGCGCGCGCCGAGATGCACCTGGTGTTGTTCCGTGACGCAGTGGAGCACGTGGTGCGCGTAGCGCGCGTGCTGCGAGCAGAGCGCGGCCACTGCCTCATGGTCGGCCCCGGGGGCTCCGGCCGTCGTTCCGTCGCGACTCTCGCCGGGCACGTCAACGAGTGCAAGTCAGTGTTCTAAGCGATGTCACATAATAGTAGATTCGTCATTACGTTTACCGATATCAATTTGAGATATGTAGCGTTACCCATTTGTAGATTGTTATTACCACTGCAGCTGGGTATAGCAGCATAGAGCCCAGCGGCCTCTTAGCCTCGTCCGTCGTTCACCTAGGTGCATCACGAGCTGGAGAAGTTAGCTTGGAGTCAAGTTGAATGGAGTCCTTTACGCCTCGTTTGTTATGCATGGTAGCGCTACTTTTTGTATTTGTAGCTCAGCGTTACTTTGCCTGTATTTAACACAGCACTTTATAACAGTGTTTTATATGCATAGTGTTCATGGTAATTTATTTATGTTACTCAGTTGGAAATTTAGTACACACATGAAGGAGAAGGCCGCGGTGTGTTACCCTAGATCGCTAATCCCCGACGACGGCCTTCCTATGTGGACTTCATTTGAATAAACACACAGGAGCATGAATATCAATGAAAATGTGCAATTCTCCGCTGCCAGGTGCATGGGGATGGAAATCAAACGCAACTACGACACTCCCGAGTTCCACGACGACGTGCGCAAAATGTACATGAGGGCAGGCGTTGCCAACGAGGACACGGTGTTCCTGTTCACCGACACGCAAATCACTAAGGAAGAGTTCCTCGAAGACATTAACAACATGCTCAATTCGGGTGAGATACATGACATATCTCATTAGTGGTGACGTAGCATTTTTGTTGTAAACGCAAATCACTAGTACGATCAGCTTCCCCGAGTTTATTTCTGCCTACACAACTACTAATCCTTACTTAATCTCGAGGAAACTGTTTTTAGGAGTAACACCGACTTCTTTTATAGTCTCCTGATAATTCACTTCTGCTTAATTCCGTGTTTTTAGTCTACAATAGTATATACCGGTGTATATATAATATGTATCTACTTGAATAACAGCATCATGGTACAGGTCGGTTTGTATGTTACCGGTATATTTCCTTAATATTAATATTTTATTTAATACATGGTATATGAATGAAAGAATATTTCGTATTCTAAGGAAATAAAACCTACACAGTTGTTATTAAAATTAAGTATAATTTCCAATGGAATAGGAGAAAAATTTCGATGCACAATTATCTATAAAAATTGTACTGTATAGCTGTAAAACGCATAAAATGTATTAATTATTCCATGTACAGTATTACTTTATTACTTATTATTACTTTTTTATGACTTTCTTCATACTGTTTTATTACATAAATAGATATAGATAAAAAGAATACTTCCATATAGACATTTTTACATCCTAATGTCGCACATTTCGACAAATATTTTCTTAATTTACATTATAAATTAAACGTAGAACTTTGAACGAAGTTTCATCCCATTTTCCACACCTGTATATATGAGTATAATTATTTTCATCTCCATTGAGTAATTGAATGCAAATTGAAACATGTTTAACCAAATCTTCATACAAAATTTCACTAACGTCGAATGTTTGTAGAAACTCTAAAAATGTATGTCCATTTATAATTAATACGAATACTAAATACTATAAATGATCTTCACAACTGACGAACTCACATATATTTTTATCGCTTTTTTATCTTCTTTGAAGTAGAATGTCCGAAAATCCTCTCTCACATACTCGTTCGTTGTAAAATGATAATTTCGAGCCTCCGGCTTTAGCCACAGGGCTTAAAATATTAAGATTGATGTTATCCTCTGCCTTGATTATCCGTTGCATGCGCTTTGCGTTTTTCTATGAGATCTTAAATCTGTATGCAGTTAAAATGATCAAATTTTAAAAACGGAGTACTTATATTAAATGAATATTTAAAATACCGTGTAGATGGTAGGTTACAAAAATAAAACCGCAGTAATCTGGGCACTGTTACTATCGAGGATTATGTTTTGATGACGTTAGTCCATCCTTTGTACGCTTTTCAGGTGGATTCACAATGCTCGTATACTGAATACTTAATACCTTTGCAAAGTGCCACTCCATTTTTTTATTTTTTTTATTGTGATATCTTATAAGTGGACGTGCGGCGTGCAATCTTTTTTGTCGCAGCTAACACGCTCAAAGCGGCTCTCGTGTATCTACCGGGTATATTTTCTATTCTTGTAGTACGAAACGTTTTAGACCTTGTGCTTGTAGTGTGTGTAACAACAGAACTAAGGTGTGTTGTCGATGTGTGCATGTGTTTTAAGTTATGCTTCTCTGTAAGATTTAGTTATTATTAAACAGAATGTAACCTAGATCAGATGCGTTTTTACTCAACACGTCACCCTAGTCGTAAACCTATCGTTATGGCGGCACAGGACTTATTAAATCCCGTCACGTTCCGGAAACCAAATTTCTTTTTCATGGCTTAATGTAAAAAAAAAGTAATAGTTTGCAGTGTAAGGGGCTGTATCCATCCTTGAGCGCAAGCCAAGTTCCGCTGCTTGTTGTGCACCCTGCTGAGCGACGAACGAGAATATTGCCCCAGCTCAATCCTGTTGAAAATCATCCAGCTCCGTACCACCCAGTTTAATCCGGATAGTACTTGCACGGTGGTAGCGTTTATTTCCCGTCCGACTCGCTACCACCGTTTACCACTGTTCATCTAAAGTTGACCGTCAAATGTTTAGAGAGTGACAAGAGTTAGTGTAAAGGCGGGTCTTGTGTTTCTTCTTCGGTCAGCTATAGGTCGGCTTCTGGTAATGTTCCGAAAGCGCGCGTCACATACACACGTACGCTTGCTAAGCTGTGGCGCTCTACAGGTTGTTTATTTGTGTTTGGGCAGGCGAAGTGCCGAACTTGTTCGAGGGTGACACGTACGAGCAGGTGCAGACAGGAGCGCGGACGGACGCGGGCAAGGCCGGCGTCAACCCCGCTGACCGGGACGCCGTCTACTACTTCTTCATCAACCGAGTGAGAGGGAAACTGCACCTGTGCATATGTATGAGCCCTGTGGGGGAGGCGTTTAGGTAAGATTTTCATTATTATTACCTTTTAGCATCTTACATTATATATTACTTATTTCTTTTCACTTCAGTCCTTAGCGAGCATTGTCATTTTTTTGTATACCATTATAATTAATTCTATACTATTTTTTTTTTTTTTGTTTCACTTTACTGTTGTAACATTAAATGCTTTTGTTCGTTTAGGCAATATCTTGTAACTTACCAGTAAGTACACAGGAACACATATGTGTATATATATATATATATATATAGTTATCTATCAACGATTGTAATTTCTTTTCCAGCCAATTTTTTAATTTCTTTTTCAGCCAATTTTTGTAATTTCTTTTCTTGGCCAGCGCATCGGACTATGGCCTTAACCATCCTCAATGTGATTGGAGATCCGAGCCTAGCATTGGGACACTTATGGAATGGTTCACAAATAATACTATATATTTATATCACAAAAACACACACTACGAGTTTTATATAATTTAAATATTAAATTTAATGCTGTGTCGTTTCATTCATGCAACAATGCGTCAGGCGCCGGTGTCGCATGTTCCCGTCGCTGGTCAACTGCTGCACCATCGACTGGTTCACCAAGTGGCCGCCAGAGGCGCTGCTGTCGGTCGCCCAGCAGTGCCTGTCACCCTTGGCCAACGAGGAAATCATCAACAAAATATCAACGCTGTGCGTCACGATGCATCAGGTTGTAAATAAACACCGGCATACTGTATCCCCGTTCCAAACTAACAATGTGTGTGTGTGTGTGTGATGTTCATATCACGGGAGGTGTGAACATCACACACGAATACACTCGTGTGCGAATGTGTGTCACATACATATATTTCGGAGGCCTTCGGACGGCATCAGAACTTAGAACACCTTGGTTGACCCCCGAGCAACATTAGCAGTTGAAGCCGGCCCAGCCGTTAACTTTATTTTGACGCTAAGCTTCGGTCCATACGGTCTGCCAAATAAGTTCTTCCACTGTCACATTAAGATCGTTGTTGGAATTGCATTACTGTACTTAAACTGAAATTTTGTAAGTCAACTCTATACTGAAAAACAATTAACCCACAGATCTTTATAATAAGCACACATTCGATAAGCTATTATATATCCCGTGTAATACTTTAATTCAAGCTGCGACAGTATTGCTTTGTAGTAGCAAAAGCGATGAGAGCTAATTACTAGTACTATTCTATTCCACGTGGCGGCTCTCCAGCGACTCGAATCGTTCTTAAAAATTCAAAATCATTTAATCGTTTGGGTATTCTGTAAATACACTTTTGCACATCATTTTTTGTTTCTACTACCGTTTCGAAAAGGTGCTTTAACATCGAGGAGAAGAAAAGGCGAATGAAACTCCTCAGCACATCTTTTAAACAACACATGGTAATTTAACCCTGCGCGGAACCGGTTTCGACACTATTATTTCCAGGTGTCCTTCTCATTAATATATTCATCTTTACTATAATATACTTAAAAACCGCAATGTAGTGCTGACCACACAGGCAACGAGAATCTGCTACGACCTCACTGTATAGTGATACAAGTAAAACGTACCGTCAGTTTTGAGGTTCATTTCATTATTAAAATTATTATTTATGTTTTCAGATTAATTTTAATGGAGGCCTATTTCATAGTTTTTAATAGTTTTATAATAAGTGAATGAATCTTCGTCTGAAGATTTTATTTCAATTAGTAGTTGTAGAGTGCTACGGGATATTATCTGCCTAGTAAAAATTTAAGGTTTTATATAAATCCCAATACTAAAACTTCAATAAGTAGCCCACAATTGCCTCCGAGACTATCAATCGTATAAGAAAAATAGTCGTAGAGCCAAATAGGAGGTTTGGTGTTCAAACATCTTAAAGTTATGAAGATTTAACTACACTACAAATTGGAGTGTTACTTACAAAAACTTTTTTTTTTACGTCAGATATGTTAATGCTTGTCAATAGTCGCACCTGATGGTAAGTGGTGATAAAGTCTAAGATGTTGAACTAAATAAACTTACAAAAGTCTATTCAGTCTCCTCTTGAAGAATCGCACACATTATAAACGATACAATAAACAAATTTTTAATCACTATTTTATTCACATTTTCTACTCTTGTGTCTTAAGACAGTGCTAGGTGCCAAGACCATAAGTATGAGGCGTAAAATCAGCTAATTTAGTATCGGCATTGATGCCCACGAACATAACCGATGTATGGTCAATCACGCAAGCAGAGTCGGTTGGCATGAACTTAATAATCCCCTTGCATCTATCTCTTTTTTGTGTTCTTTTATATTGATCTGATTTTAATACGAACTACGACCTTTCGTCGATGATTTGCAACGTATCAACAAGATTCATGTAAAATTAATTCACTATTATTTTTTTTACTGTATACTGTATATAACAGACAAGGTTCGATTCGATATACTTCAACACTGGAATAACCTTTCGTCGTAACATACAAAATGTTTTATTCTTTAAATGCACCGCTTCACTGAGCGCAAGCCGGCAAGCACTACACGTGCACACGTCGTGTTTATTGGGGCGTTAAAATACACTTTCTCGGACGAAAGTTGCATTCGAGTCTGGCTTATAAAATAAATACATCACATAAGAATTGTAGCGATGTGGATTATCGCTAACTTTGCGTTCATAACGCTCACACACAATACGATTTTACGTTGCAGCTACATAGATATACAATACGAACATAGCAATTTGTCGTAGCGTGTGTGGTTTCCATAAGAATTTAACGCGGTCCAACGCCCCTACATTTTTCTCTACTTGTATAATACATAGGGTTGTCACATATGTCACATTGATATAAAAAGAAACGACATTACTCTTGGAACTATGTGCGATACTGTACACCGCTCACTATTGACGTTTGTCTTCATTATAATAATTATTTTGGCTATGCTTTTACTATGGGATCAGATGACGTGATTTTGCATTATCTTGTTACAATCTCAACTTCAGTAATGGTTTTCAACGCTGTCATTAATGCAAAACAATGCGATGTTATGTATGTATACTGCATAGACGGAGAGTTCTGTAGACGAATACAAATGATAGTTCCTTTCTTTTACACCCTAAACAAAAGCGTTACAGCAGCGTGCAAGTGAACCTACAGTTCGTCTATAGAGTTCTCAGTTTAGGTAACTGTACCTATGTGCACTAATGTTTGGCACGCCGCGCCGGTCGGTGTCCGCCCGCCGCAGGACGTGGACGTGATGACGGATCGGCTCTACCAGGAGATGCGACGATACTTCTATACGACACCGAGCAGCTACCTCGACCTGCTGAAGCTGTACCTCGGCCTGCTCGACAACAAACAGCAGCAGATCATCCGCGGGCGGGATCGCATCTCGTGCGGCCTGCACGTGAGTAGCGCACGTTGGTGGACCTTGTAGCAGGGATATTGGGGTGGTCCGCAACCGTGACCGAAACTATCGGATATCCGAAATAAAAATATATCCGTAACCGTAAGCGATAAAAAAGTTTCGGACAGTTTCGGATAGCGACGGGGGTCTAGATTGAACACATAATGACAGGTTTTTGCTGTTTGAGCCTATACACATTATTTTATTATGTTATTTTTAAAGTTATTCTCCATGATTAACATACTAAATAATACCTAGAAAGAAAGTCGAACTATTACCTTGTAAATCCATTATATATTTTGTGAAGGTCTTAAATTATCTAATATCCGTAACCGTATTTTCCGGAACATTCGGATAATCCGAAATAGTTTCACATCCGTAACCGTAACCGGCAAAAATTATTCATATATCCGTATCCATATCCAGATCCGGAATCTCATATCCATTACATCCCTACCTTGTAGCCCGTTGGTAGTGACTTGGCAGGCGGCGAAGGGCCGCGGCTTAGAGGCTTAGATTCCCGGCTGGCTCGGACGATTGTGTCGCAGTGTGACAGGTGATGTTTTAATGATTCACTTGTTAGTCCGTGTCACCCGAAATAAAGAATCCTAGTGCGGGGGTGAGTGTGTGAGCGGTTATTATTATTTATTGATTAATCGCCGCAACACAACTATCCCACCGGTGAGTTCCTCGATCGCCCACCTGCCGAGTACGAATGGAAAGATCCAAGTCACTTTGGCAGCACATGATAGATAATTTCTAATAGGCCTATACTTGGATTTCAACAACAGGAACGATTAAGTCGATTGGAATACAACACCGTTGTCAACAATTCAATCATGTTATCAAATGCGACCAAATATCTACAGTGGATGTAAAAATATTTCACATTCATGCATCGGTAATTATGTCGTGAATGAAACAGTACTAATAGAAATTAATTAACCGTCATCAAATATTGTCAACGAAGTACATAATATGATAATCAATTCACGTAACTATGAAACAATGTTTAATTTTCAACCAGTGACTTGATTCTTGGCAATAAAATGAACAGTTCATCCGAACCGAACTAGATGGCGCTAACTGTGCCGTTTTAAGGCAATGCACTCTGATTAAAATAATAAGTTGGATAGTGGTTTATGGAATGGGCACCGGTAAAAAAAAATTAATGACATTATTGACGGAAGGAAGTGAAGGAGAAAGGATTTTTTGAAAAACATTAAGAGCTTACGTAATAAGTTGTAGTAGCAAGTAGATATTAATATAAATTCATAGTTAATATCGCGTTCTACCGAGATTGCCACTGTATCATCAATTTCATAGCCACCATGGATTATTGGACTGATAGGATGGTACAGTTGGGGTTAGAAGTTTTGCCTCTCAGGATTCATCGACGTAGTAATATTTACTAGATAATTAGTAAAAATGTTTTAATTCGTTATTATATATAATATAATGTTCTATGTTCATTCGAAGTAATGTAATGTGTTGTACAATAGTGATAATAAGCAAAGATAAGGGCGGCGACCCTCGCATCGCTTTGGTTAGCTAAGCCGTGCTTTACGTTTTCAATTAACAGCCTCATTATTTTAGAGATTATCTATTATCATAAAAAAAAATTCTCCTATTTACAAATATCCATCAACTTTTACTTCCTATTCCGAGCGAACAGACGAAGATAATCTAGATAAAGACGTATAACATAAGTATCATGCAGATCTATTCTGAGATTTTAGCGTTTACGTGACCAGACAGAGGGTCATTGAATTCAAATAAATATCTACCTACATTAAACGACATTGAAAATTATAATCGGCTCCGTTACAGTTTTATTACAAGCATATATAGTGATAAAAACCATATTAGTGTTCAAAATTTAAAATTATTTAGAATATGAATTTGAACAACAAATTTAATTTGACTTTACGAATTAAACAAACCTTATTATACTTATCCTATCACTTAAATTTCATTGCAATCACAATAAGAATTATACTAATTTTTCTTATTACAACTTAATTAAACGCCTACTAGACCTGTACGCAGAACTAACAAATTATATATATGAAAGTGATGTTCCAACAAGGATAAATGTAAAATTAAATCGTCACGCACATTATTAGTCTTGCACCACACAAAATGCCCCTACACGATTTAGAAAATGTCTAATTTTGATTTAATTTAAATCTTGGTGCTTTCTTCGCAATCGCATTTTCCAACATTATTAAATTCCTACGCACCCGAAGTTAGTCGACGTCTTATATAGTTTTACGTCGACAGTTATGTAGCTTGCGTACAGTGCAAACTTGAAGTAAAAATTGACAAGCCGCTCTCTCCGGCCGCAGAAATTGTACGAGACGTACGACGTGGTGGGTGTCATGGAGCAGCAGGTGCGGGACATGGAGCCGATACTCGCCAAGAAAGCCGAGGAGGTATTTATTGTTAACTAACAAATGCCATCGCTTCGTTTCGAAAAAACTACCACCGCTTAAAGATAGCACCTGCATTTTTCTAGGTTTTTCTCGTTCTGTAAATTAGAAATACGTATATTAATTCATAACTTTTTTATATATGGACGGATTGCAATGAAACACACTTTAAGTATTAAGTGACGCTCACGCAATACATTAATGAAAACCAGAACGAAATCGGTTAAGCCGTTTCTGAGATTAGCGGGAACAAACGCACATACAAACACAAAAAATCTAACAACCGTCGTTTCAGGTTCTATTGAGTTAATAAAGGGCCCGTAATAATCTTTTTTCTCATACATCGTTCATATACAGAAAGCAATCAGTTAGAATTTTATTATTAGTATAGATATATCGAACTGACGGACAATTCGATGGTGAGCGGTCACCGTTGCTCGCGACGTCCGTAACATGTTGCGTCATAAACGCAAGTCTCGTGAAGGATGTTTATATTGTTTATTCGAAATCGTGTCTTTGATGATCGTCTCTCAGTTGAAGCTATTGTTAATATGTACTAAGAATATTTAGGTTGTTTTTGGTAAAAAGCTATTTACTTAATCTTTTCTTTTATGCCTTTTTTATTTTAACATCATAGTAGGTACTCTGTGGAAATTGTCGTTTAAATATTAGAATAAAATAATAAAGTACTTTCTCCTCATCAAAAGAGCGATTAGAAATATCATACACAAGCTGTTTAACGGTTTATATCATGTTCGTGTATGCCTGTGATGAATTTATTGCGCGCAGTAAAATCCTTACATACAGGAAATTAGCCCTCAAACTACGAAATAACATGTCACAAGTCAGTGTGCACATGACATATAATTACTGTCAATCGTTTTGGTTTAGAGTTAAATTCTAAATCTTACACGCGACATAAGTGCAACGAAATATTTTGTTAAGAATTAAAAACACGGAGTTGTAAATTGACTTATACATGTGATAAAATATATATTTGATGTTACATGTATCGTGGTCGTATGAGACGGCCATGGCGGAAGGTTCTTGACAGGTGACAGTTGAGATATTAATGACAGGTGGTCCTCTCAGCTTTACGGCTAGTTTGTTTTGCATTATTTATTACCGTATCCCAACAAACGACTCTTAATATTTGTGTACGTCCATGCCGCCCGCAACACAGGGAATTCTAGTGCGGGGGCGTGAATGTGTAAGTGTTTATATATATGTCGGCGATTACGGTAGTTTTAGCAGTATTGTCGAACTTAGCGTGGGCGTATAATCGTTTAACACTTTTAATTAATTGTTCACAAACACTTCACACCGGGCAAACGACACCAGTAACAGTTCCCAGTGCGGAGGAACCGATCTCTTCGACCGCAGAATGTCAACTGTGGCATCATCCGGCGTCACTCCACTAGCTAGGCTCTGTTGTAGCACGATAGCCGAGCATCGACGTCATCGCGGCGGTGCTGCCATCTCTCGGATATCGTGCTGAGTTTCGTTTCACGTCTATACTAATGACCATCTCCGACATATATATATATACATATATATATATATATATATATATATATATACATATATACATATATATAATATGTATATTCTTAGTAGAACGGGACTAAATAAATAAAAATAAGAATTTCATTAAGATCACGAGTATTTTAAATGGTGAAATTTATAAATTACGAAATGGCAAATAAAGCAGACTTTTGTTAATCAATTCTAAACAAATATAAGACAAACATAATTGACTATTCGAACGGGCAGAGTTTCCCCTTAACACGTTCACTACAAATATAGGTGTCTCCAGACGAGCGCTCATCGTCTTATGTAGGTGCTTGGCGGTGACTGTCCGACATCCCTTCCTCTTAACGGATGTGACGTTACTTTTCTGCTAACAATATATATATATATATATATATATATATATAAAGTGACCTACGTTTGCACCAATTTATATCCAAGTACTCTGCTCAAATTATTCGGCTGTTAATTGGTCTCTATAGCCAACACATGGAATGTACTGTCGTTCAACGGAAAATATTTGTGGGCTACACAACTTTTAATCATGCTACATTTAGAAGTTTTGATACGGCGAATATCTTTAGGTGCCTGCCCTTTGACTGCTGTAATTTGTTATTGAACTATTATTGATAGTGACAAGTATCAGCGTAGTCTGGTGTCCATCCCAGGATTTTCGGTTACATATATCATTCAAAATTCCAAGTTGGGGACTAAAATAATTTCACACATAACAATTTCAAACAAATGAATAACCTACAGTCGAGAAATATACAACGCCCCACCTATTTCTACCTACATAAGAAATTATATTTACCTAGATACTTCTCCAGTTAGAAATATATAAATCCGCAAATATACATCGTACTAAGCTATTGTGTCATTTGACCTTTGTGTTACTGCGCAAAACGTCAAGCGGACGCCTAATTAAATTTGCTTCTTATCACAACATAATCGGGCAGCATGATGGGGAAACTCAATCAAACGTTTGGAAATCACTTGGTCACAGTCGTTTAGGATCAACAATCTTTGTGACGAACGTAACTAAGAGGGGGAGCAGAATTACGAAGGTTCGGCGGACAATAACAGCCATAAAACCAAATGCCGATACGAACTACCTCGGGCGCATTAGGCAACTCTCACCCTTGTCTCGTTACCTGCGTCATCTATTGTTTTCCGAAGATTGTTGAATTGACGAGAAACTCGTAGAGTTCTGGGAAACCCGGAACTCTGTATAAATAGAGGCCAGGGCCGCCCATAGATTATTTAGATCTCTAATATAAAAGAGAAATGTTCTATTTCCGAATCGAAACACCTGAAATCAACGTAGGCGACTACGATTGTTTATTACTTTGTTGAAGTATGTTGTTAACGGTGTAATAAAGTCTCCGCCATACAACTTTAAAGGTTAAACGTGTATCTTGATACGTTAAAATACAATATTACTTTAAACGGTCGATTTTTTACACTTGCTTTCTTTTCGGTAAACAAACACCATTTGTTATAAAAATAACAAATTTTCACATGTACTATAACTCGCTTTGACTGTAACCTAATCGTTTAAATTTGGTCCTTAAACACATACGGTTCGATTTTTATAAAAAACTGTATATAAAATACACATATAACTGTTATATCACTAATTTTCTCAAAAACATAATTTTATCAGAATCCATTTGCAGAGATTGAGAATTTGTCATTTTAAAACGCTACATTCTCTTTGAATCGTAGAGATGGATATGATGAATTAATTACTTAAACTGATTTTTGTGAAGAATGATTACTTGAATGGTAGAAAAATATTTTACTTAATTTTTTTAAAAGGGAAATATTAAATTACCTTCAAAAGCTGTTTATAAATTTTAATTACTTTCTTTGAGGTTTTATAAAAGATAAATACTAAATGACATTTAAAAACTTTAATATATAATAGTTTTAATTTAATAGTTTTGATATACATAATAGTTTGACTACATTGTTTAACCGCCGTCGCAGTAATAAATTGCCAATTTATTACTTATGGCAGTGATTCTCAACCTTTTTTTTTGTTGCGGCACATATTTAACGATTTCAAAATTTGGCGGCACACACAAACACACTGCATAAATAGTTTATGACAAAAATTTTAAATATACGAAATAAACTAATATATACTACAATAATAACTAAACGTTTATTAAGGGATTAATTACAAGCTAATAATAAAAATATTTTTAATGCGAAATTTGAGCTTGATGTTTTTTGATAATTTCATTTATATTTGGTCGTAAAAATGACAATGCTATCACTAAAACAACACGTTTTGTACGCAGAAGTGGCAAGTGTGCGCCGACTTGAGACATATTCCTATTGCTATGCACGCCGCTTCATCATAATTTGGCACTAAGAAAAAACGCGTTGCAAAGCAAATAATAAAATAATTTATTTTTTTGTGGATTTAAATATATATTCATGTTAAAAATATTTTTCTTTTTAAATGATATAATTTAATAACATTAACATTTTTATATATTTGCAAAATTTGGCGGCACACTTTTGAAATTTGGCGGCACACAAAAGTGCCGCGGCACAGTGGTTAAGAATCACTGACTTATGGCATAAGTACCTGTTACTTTGAAAACTTTAAGTGCTTGTGTAAGTGAAAACAATAGACATCACCGACAATAGTGATCTCCCAATTATATAAAAATATGGACACATTTCAAGACTTACGTTGACACAAATATTAAAAGGTAAAAAATTACATAGTCTGGTATCATGGATAAACCTCCATCAGATGAACCAAGTCACAGACACATAATTTATATGACAAAATCTGAATGAATCACATGAAGAACACTGACGTCGATTAATACATATTTTGTTTAAATATTTTGTTGTATGATTTATTACTGAATCTTAAATATTAATAATAATAATAATGTTTGTGATGTACGTTATTCAGTTTAGGTTGTCACAATTACTTATTCATTGGAAAGAACAGAGGAGATATGCCTTATAATTCAAAATGTATGAAAACCGATAGCATGCAGATTTCCCCCACAACGCGCCGTAAACACACATATGCGAGTCAAAAACAGCAATAGATACGTAATGTCATACATCAGTAAGTCACTGCGCAGTGCACAACAAAATAAACACTACATAAAACATAGCGTTCATTCTCGACATTACGTTCATTTGACGACCCCACAGCCCAGTTGGTGGTGACCCTGTCTGCCGAGCGAGGGGTCCAGGGTCTGATTCCCGGCCGGGGTAGACATTGATGTGACAGATAAATGTTTGTTCTCGAGGCATGGGTGTATGCGATGTCGTGTTTGTGTCTGTCCATTCCACCCGCAACACAGGGAATCCTAGTCATAGAGTTAATATAATAGTAATAGAGGAACACAGTGTGCGAGTGAGATTTCGAGCTTTACGGAAAATCCTACTTGCGAGAAAGAGATACAAGCCGTAGGACTGTTTTCAAACTATTTACTCTCCATTACTCTCCCGTCAAAAAATTGCTATTTGTTATTTTATTAGTTTCACTTCAATCTTTCTATATTTTATCAGACTAAAAATAGTAAACATAATGGTGTCGTGTTCAATATTAAATTGTAGGGTTACTTATAACAATAACGCAAACAAAGAGGCAATACACAGGTAGTACCGATAGTGCAATACTACTTTCACGATGCTTATTTCCATAGAAGTTGATCTTAAAATTATATAAATTAAGATTAATAATATGCATTAAATACTTCATTTTATGAATAATAACTTATTTTTCATAATTATGTGTAAGATAAAAAGATATTGTGTACGTGAAATTGATACCGTCTCGTATAAGTCTTGCACAAAATCTATCGATAAGTGGACAATTTTTAAATAGGTATAAAAAAATATTTTTTGTTTTACCTAGATTTGTTCATATTTTACCTTTTTAGTTTCGGTTACAGCTTGTAAACACATTGGACAGAAAGTAGATAGACTGATATATAGGTGCATCTCTGGCTTTTGAATAGTATTAGCTCCTTAAATTGATAAAATTTGCCGATTTTTATATTTGTTATTATTATGATATGACAATAAACGGTGAATGTGATTTCATATTTATTGACAATTTTTTCTTCAAGGTTTCCTGTAAATGCAGTTCAAAAAGAAAAATGGATTCGAATGTTAAACCAGATAGGTAGGGTTCCTCACAAAGTTTACAGTGGACATTTTAAGGGAAACTATTTTGTTCTACGAAATCACTGACATGTTAATGAAGAATCTATACCTCCAAAATTTGTTGGTTATTTCATTTCTGAGGGCAATAACTTATATCGATTTACATCAAAGAATTAATTAAAACCAATAAGCATTATTATTATTATTTTCTTTAGTACCGTTTAATCACGTTTTGTTTTATCCTCCCAAATTAGGTTAAGTTTAGAAGAAGCGAAGTAAGAGAAGTTACTAGGATTAGCATGGTGTTATTAATTTAACATGTAATAATTAATTAAGAGAACGAATTGAATATAGCAAATAAACCTGTGATGGAATAGTCGATATTCATGTCGATAATGCATGGACGTGAATTTGACATCACTAAAAGTCACGCACATCAGTTTATTTTTCACAGACATGCACATTTATGTTTTGGTGACACGATTTTGAGATGAGTGTTACGTTACTATTACGTTACTTTATGATCCTAGTGCGGGGGTGTGAGTGTGTAAACGCTTATTTAATGCCAATACTAAATCATTGCGGTCCTGTTACGCAAACATAATATAACACTACATATTTGTCGGTGCGCAGTGAATACCCACATTTACGCTAGTGATTGCCTAAAATGTTAAATTGTCAATATCTTAATTTATAATAATTTTTTATGTATGGATTCGAGGATGATATGTAATAAAATTAACATTTTCTTGCACTATGCTTACCCGTTCTGTTCATCATAATTTCATTATTAAGTAGAATATTTCATTTCCTTTCATTTCATTAGTTTTCCACATATGTAAATACATATTTTAAAATTTGTTTGAAAATATAATGAATTTATGTGAACTAAATTGTACGCTTTGCGTGCCCCCCAGCCCCCAATGTTGTAGTATATAAGATGTGTTTTGGCAGCCTAGTACCTGCATTCATTTAGAAGACCTTCAATTAAGCGGTAAGCGGCAGCCGTGGGTGAAGCATGTTATTTATTTTAAAGTAGTTAATGATTTGATTTTGTATTTTTTCCTAAAATGATTTGATTTTGTAGTTAATGATTTGATTTTGTATTTTGTCCTAAAAACACATCACACATTACAGGTTTTTAATTCTCATACTGCTAAAACTCTCATATAACGCGTCAGGAGTCGTGGTGAATTATAGTACAGAATTACAAACTACAATTATTATTTTTATATAAATTAAACTGAAGAATTATTAATTGCAATCACAGCACATAAAATAAGTAATAAGTTGTTCAAGGGAATCTATGTATGTTCAGTTTCAGTTATCCGTGCACATGGACCAGGATTATGGTTACCCGATCGACTCGTATAATGTCAAATAATCTCAAACAATGGTCACAGAATCGTTAAAATATAAAACAAATATATGGACATTGCCATAGATGAAATTGAAGATAAAACGAGTTATCGTAATATTATGGACAGTATTAGAATCAAGATTTAAGTCAGAACGTTCCCATGTTATAGGTTCTGTGGAATCATGAAAATATTTATTTAAACTCTAGAATGATCAAATATAACATAACGTGTGCAAAGTGAACCAACGGTCTAGTCTAGATAAGTCGAAAGAGCAAGTTGTACAAATACATTAATTTTTATGACTAATACAATACTTGTGATTGTTTAAAAATACTTTTACAAATGCATTTTAATATATATTAAATTTTCCAAACAGTATTAAAAAACTAGTAAATGTACATAGAATTCATAGTTCCAAACACAAGCCTCCGTGGCGCAATGGCTAGCGCGTTCGGCTGTTAACCGAAAGGTTGGTGGTTCGAACCCACCCGGAGGCGTTGAATTCGACACCGCTATTTGTAAGTTTTTACTTTTTTTTTCACTTTTAGATTTTATTTCATTTTTTGATTTATTTCAATAAAACAAAAATTTGTTAAGTTAAGCAAAGTTACTGGATATGTTAATTGTTAGTTTTAAATAAGTCTCATATTTTGTCGGATGTTTGCGGAACATCTAGGAACTTATAGAATACTAGCGGACCCGACATACATACGTTGTCCTGCCCGTACATAAACTTGCCTTGTGTTAGCGGGGTCCGCCAATAGTTTATTCTGTATTTTAATTTTCAGTAAACAACATACTAACTGACATTTTTTTGTACCGAATCCAATTGTATATCTAAACAACGTAGGACCCACTTGAGTACACGTTTTTTTTTAATAAAAATCGGTCAAGACGCATAGGAGTAGTCACACATACAGAAGAATTTTATATTTAAAGATTACACACTAACCTCTGCACTTACTGCATAATGTAATGCAGCACGCATCCGATCTTATATTGAACTCCTTACTAAAAGAATAACCAAGTAAATATATATAATTAAAAAACCTACGCCACATCGCCGACAATTTATACTTACTATATAAATCTGTTGAGATTTTCGTGTATGTCTCCAGATATCTCAAAAACCGCTTGACCGATCTTAATGAAAGTTGGTTTGTGGTGAAAACACGTGAATGCGCAGATATATAGATAGGCTATAATAAAATTTATGTGTTTAACATAATATAATGTCTCTCTGTCTGTACATTCCATTTTTTTTTTGTCAAATATCTTGATAAATATTCGTTTTATGACACACTGACATCAATTTGACAATTTAGAATTTTTTTTCTGTCTGTCTGTATGTCCCGTCCTATGTATGTATAGTTAATTGTTGAACCCCAAACGAAGTCGGAGGGGGCCGCTAGAAACACATAACAGCGTACTTCGCCTTACGGCATACGAGTACCTGATCCGCAACCTGAAACCTTTCTAATCCTTCCCAAGAACTTTGCACACGTTCCAATATCTTTACAGTTCGAAATTATTTTAGTTAAAAAAACACGGAAATTGTTTATCTCTGCCACCACTGAACTATATTAAAGGCGTAAATGTTTGGTGTGTTTAAGGGAGCAGTTAAATGAAATGTTGTTTCGTATCTTTATTACTTTTTACGGGTTCATTTGTATAATAAGATAAAAAAAAGCTTAGTTAGACTATTGGAGTATTATCTTAACACACACACACGCGCTTTATATATCTATGTATATCAATATAATAAAACAGTAACGATGAAAAATTCTGTACATGGAATATTTTAAAAATATTGCTACATGTTAAACACATTACAGAGAGTCCAACACAATATACCTACTTAAAATTTTTGTCTGATTAATAATCTGTTTAACTGGTTTTATGTTACTCGATAACTTTATAACTTATGGACCGATTTATTAAAGACATAATAATCTTCTTCAAAAGTTTTGAGAAAGCTTACAAAATTTTGAGAACCATAATATTTTGCACGAAAAGTTTCATTTCTATAATACCTCACCGTTTTAACAATGATTAAAAATAAAACGCAAAATAGTTTCGGCAGGGAGGCGCTAGTGTTGCTGTTAGTGGTCTGTTGCAGAACGAGTCGCAAAGTTTGATACATTTAGCAACTATGCTGCCATAACTCATGTGATGTCATATATCAGGTGATGTGCCGCGTTCCCTTTAGTGTCCGTATCCATGACCCTCTCCGACATATATAATCAAAATTGAATTGCTGAGTAAGAAGTTGGCACTAAGATATCGATAGATATAACATATCGACATACCGCTACTTTTTTGTCCCTTGTTTTTACACAAAATTTTAAAACATCTCTAGAAGATTCAAACACTAGGTAGCTGCATACTGGTGGTCTATATACACAAACAATGATAACCCTTTCAAGTTTTATCTTTAGCTTCAGGAAAGCTCTATAATATATACAATAGTGGGATACTATGTTTTTACGCTTTTAATAATTCAAACTATCAGTGACCCTTCTCTTAGAAAAGCCATAAATATCTGCTCGATAGAAGTAGCGAAATTCTTGGCTAAATTGTCAATAAGATATGATAGGGTAATTGATATTTCTCTTTTATTATTATTGCAACACAAAGTATTTATCCCTTAGTCGCATAAAATTTATGAATTGATTCATTGATGTCAATAATTTCTGAGTGTTTATAACTATATATTGACACAGTGTACTTAGGTAAATTTGCATTTTATCTAACATTAAGTTCTTTCTTTGACAAACTTACTCATATGATATGTAATTTGTTACAGTAATCTATTAAAATTTTCCTGTGTACTTTTCCCCTATTACTAACTAAAATAATCAAATGAATGTTATTGTCTAAGTTGCTACTTGGATTTTTTCCAAATATTTCAATTAGTTACAGTCCAGGAAAAATGATTACAACAGCTTAGCCTCGAGTAAATATTTAATAAATGGTCATTTCATCGCTAAACATTACATTTTAGTACAGTTATTGTTGTGTATTACTGCTAAAGTATGAGAAGATTTCTAGACTACAAGATCATACACGTATATTACAAATTCCGAGACACCTAGGCCTGATGTCAGGGAATGACGACCGCATAGCCCGGTTGGTAGTAACCCTACCTGTCGAGCGATGGATCCCGGGTTTGATTCCCGGCCGGGGCAGACATTTATGTGACACATAAATGTGTTTGTTTGTTTGTCCGGCTGAGATGATGATGATGATGATAAAATGGTGTTTGTGATGTCATATTTGTGTTTGTCCATGCCACCCGCACCATAGGGAATCCTAGTGCGGGAGTGTGAGTGTGTAAAGGTTTTTAATTATGAATGTGTAAACGTTTATGATGTTTTTAAGGATAACTGTATATCATTAGCTGCAGAGACAACAGACGTGCATTGTAAGTCTAGTATGTACTCCCTAATCTCACTTCAAGATGATGCATAGTTCTGAGTTACAACTGTTAACGAGTCCTGTATAGTGACTATTTTATTGTTAAGTGAAGTAATATTTTTTCATTGATCGATGAACGTGTTTCAAGTCTATCTACAAACTGCATTATTTGTCTTACACAGTGGGTGTATTTATTTTGATTAATGCATTTTTTTAATGTTATTGTAAGTTTGATACTAATTATACGTATACATAGTTGGGGAAGTCCCGTGCTCTGTTACTGTTCTCTAACAAATTGTAACCAGAACAATTTCTGTCATGCCACATGCCCCGGTGTTCGACGGCGATTCTGTGATAACACGAACCAGTATTGAAAGCATACCGAAATCAATCATAGAAAACTTTCAAAAATATTTGAAATTGTGAAAGGAAAGTCAATTAGTCGTGCGAAGTTATGAAACGTTTCGCACTTGAAGTACTCAATAATGTTTGCCGTCTCCATTGTATAATTTTTATTAGAACCCGTTTTGCCAGTTACCTTCGCCTCTTGACTTCTAGCTTGTTTCAATGTACACAAATGTAAATACAAATACCAGAAATTGTTAAGATAGCTACATGCAAACTACATGCTAACGTATTCTCGGAATGCTCACGAGCCAACGATTTGCATCACAGGTAAGTAATCAACGGAATTGATACATAGGTATGCAAATATTGGACATGACTTCGGATGTAGCTAGAACTTATGTGGATGAGACCATTAGAGGTAAATTCCATAAGTTCTTCCGTACTTCGGTAGGAGCTTAAACTGTTTCATGTCGGAAATCTTCGGATAGCTTTAGAAGTTTAAGACAAACTCTCCAAATTTCTGCCCAGGAGTAAGCGATGGAGTACTAAATAGGACTGGCTGTAATAGCTGTGGTAAGAGGCTCGTACTTTCTCTTGGTCCGTTTATTGGGTTTAGATAACATCATCAAATCCATAGTATTATTGAATTTCAAATCTATTGATACTCGTCTAATTTTATTTCGTAGAGCTTTGACTATACAACTACGTCTCTAAACAGCTGCGAGCGTGTTGTAGTTGAAATTTGGATTTGATTTACTTTCGAGAATTCAATTTATTCTCAAATTTCACTTCATTAGCGTCCGGTATGTAGCTTACGGGATTTACAAATACACGTACAAGATAAATAAAGATTACAAGCTAAGCGCTATAGAAAATAGATGTTCTGCATCCGATTATTAATAAAGAATTTAAAGACATATGCTATTAATGAGGATAAGGTTTTAAGACGATAAAAATGTATATAATCCACAGAAGATTATTTTTTAGGAATTCTACTAAAACCTGATGTTTCTCTTTTTTGTTTTCGTTTGGTATTATACGATTCAACTTCCATCTCGTTGTAATTAAATCTATCGCGCTATACTGACTACGTAATAAGTAGTTGCTATACTAGTAGTATTTTGAGCACTTTGGTCTTTTCGATGTCGTACTTACTTTTTATTTATTTATTTACTAACAGACGGGCCCTATTCTGTTCGGTCTGATCAATTATTTCATTTCATTTTTTCTCTTTTTTTATTATATTTGTATGATTTCGACTACGTACAAATTGTTGCGAAAGTATAATTTTTCACTTTTAGTAACGAAACCCAACAATGCGGTGAGCGATCAGTGCGAAAAGTTTCATATCTTCCAATCAGAAGTCGTGTATTTAAACGTATGTGCAATTTCCTGTATTTAAAGTATAATGCTGTTACCACTGAGTATTTAAGTAATAGCTATGAATGAAATATTTTATTGATATTACCTGCCAATTTTATTTGGTCACATGTCCTTTCTCCGAACTGTATTTCCCTGTAAATAAATCCTCGCGTTGTCTGGAAGAGATTGATCTTAGTGATATGACCGCCCATTTTATACATATGAGTTATATAATAGGCATATACATACAGGTATCTTGCGCGTTGGTGTACCATATGTACAGTTGTGTTATACTGTGTGTATTTACCACAAGGGCCTGGCGCTGGTGGCCAAACTGCGCGTGGAGCAGCGCGCCGCGGATGAGGTGAAGCAAGCCGTCATGAAGGACGAAGCGGAGGCCAAGGTCAGTCGATGATAACACTAACGTACTAACTAGACACTGATGTTTTTTTTTTTTTTTTTGCGCCCAGACAATTTGAAAAAGGGCTACCCTCCGGAAAGCGGGGGAGGGGGGTGGTGAATGCTTTATGTATACCAGCGCAGCCGGCTGCGCTGGTTATGTGGGACTCCCGAGAAACCTAGGGGCTACCCACTAAACACCACCCGAGACTGGCTTTGGCCTGGAGGCCTTGAAGCCGACATCTGATGCGACCCCCTTTAGGGAAAGGGGGCGCTAGACACTGATGTTAAGTCTTCACGTGCTTTTATAAATTCACATAGATGCAAAGACGACAAGGAAATAGATCAAAAGTATGGGTAGTTTTCTTAAAAATCCCTACAAGGCCGCATTAGTTGTGCACTTGTTGCTGCGCGTCGTGTGTGACGGCCGCCTGCCTTCCACTTTGCCGATACGTCGAATGTAATAAAAGGTTAAGGCATATACTACAATACGAAAAATATGTTTAAATAAAAATCGTTTTGACTGCGTCCCATGAATTGTTTCTTTGTGGTTATTGCGACTTATTTACACGGTCTAAAAATAATAGTGGAAGGGACATGAATAAGCTGGAAAGCTTATA
>PDGT01000079.1:175777-240405 GCA_003671415.1 Megathymus violae | reverse complement strand
ATATATATATATATATATACGTACGAGTACACTTATATAAAAATATATGGCAGTCAAATAACAAAAATGCCCCGACATAAAACCTTTAAAATTAAAAAAAAATGGGTTCCATGGAGTTGCTTTTTGTGACATTAGTTAATTTTAAATTAATACATCTATTACATTTAATACATCTATCGTCTTAAGCATACAGTTTTTATGTCTTTGTTATCATTGCCTTGTGGTATAATTAAGTTAGGTTTTTATAAGTTTTATAAATATTACAACAAAAAACTTAATCTAGTTTAATTTAAATTTAATTCTTTAGGAGTTTCGCATTTACAAAAGTTATGTGCGGTGTATTAGAAATTATTCATCACTTAAATCGCTTCAATCGCCAGAAAAGCTGAACGCTTGTAAATTCTCTATGATATTCTCAAAAATGTTTCTATTGTGAGATATGATCTGTACCTAGCAATGGAACGATTATTATATTGTTATATTTCCCATGTTTTGTAATGTACATATAAGGTGTACAGTATTATCACTGTAGCGTTCACCCGCATCTATTTTATATGTAAGACAATCTCAATATTTCTATAAAAATGTCTTATTGGTTTTTTTTTAAACATTACCTAATCATAATGACTCCATATCACAGTTGATAGTGACTCTGCCTACTGTGCAAGGGGTCCCGGGTTCAATACCCGGCCGGGGTAGACATTTATGTGACAAATAAATTTTTGTTCTCGAGTCATAGGTGATGTTATATTTGTGTATGTCTATGTGCATGTGCATACGCATGTGCGAGGGTGTGAGTATATAAACGTTTATTATTATTATTATTTGTTTTCACGCATATACAATTCCATCTGTAAGTTGTACAGGATACGAACCTGGAATGTTTTTCATATATGTATTGAAATAGTAATTTGAATAGTTGTCTAAACCATCGTCAAACTAAAAAATGAGCTTATTCCGAAAGGTATAACGAATTACATTTCTGACGTTCTAATATCACGGCACTCGTAATAAAAAGCTCAATGAAAAGCTCGCTGCATGCACGTCGGCCTCACCGCGTGTGTTATTCGGTTGGAGCTGCTTGCTCCAATACAATGCATTATGTACAGCTTGTTTATGAAAACTACACGTAGCTGGTCTACAGCGAGGTTGTATTAGTCTGATCTCTCGACTCGAGCGACGTAAATTAAATGCTTCAATCATTGATGTGTTTACAGCAGTGTGTGTTGTTTGTTGTTCACGCCCTTCTGGCGGGGTCCTACCTTCGAGGCTATGCGTCCTTGGGATGAGATTCTTCCGCGGCCCGTTGAAACGAGCCGGGCTTCAGATGGGGCTCCTTCGTTGGAAGGGGAATGAGGAGTTCATGTATCGGCCTGGAATTCAGTCGTCCGTGCGCTTGCTGGTCCGGTGATGCGCCGCTCTTCACGCCGCCCGTGCGGTCTGGTCCCGCCAGGTGGAACCTGTTGGGGAAACCCAGCGAGAACCGACCAGCAACAGGGCAGCGGCTCGATGCGGCGCAATCCACTAGAAGTTGGTCCATGTAGTAGAAGTTGGTCCATGTAATAACTTTTTTTTTTGCGCTCAGAAGTTGGAAAAGGGCTACCCTCCGGAAAAGCGCGGGAGGGGGGTGGTGACTGCTCATAGCATACCAGCGCAGCCAGCTGCGCTGGTTATGTGGGACTCCCGTGAAACCTAGGGGCCTACCCACTAAACATCACCCAAGTTGGCTTTGGCCTTTTGGCCTCTAAGCCTTCATCGGATGCGACCCTTCTTTAGGGAAATAAGGGTGCTAGCGGCACTCCCAAGGGAGCATACGCTTGTTGTTAACACTGAAGGTGTTGTCGAATGGAGACTATGTGGCATCTTAAGAATGCTACTAACTGTTATTATTTGAGTTTTTAACTATGGCTGCCAGGCGGCAGTCCAAGTCAGAAGATATCTTGTCAGGGGAATCTGTGAGGGCGTTCCTTGGCCTCCGGATTTGGTGACCTGTAAGACGAGGGGCGGTGTAATCTGCTGCCTGTCTGATTAAGGGATTTGTGTGTTCCTCTGAGGACTTAAAAAGGTAGTACAATAAATAGCCTTTGAAGGCTTGTTGAATTATGGGGAGTTCTAGGTCACAGTGTAGGTCGGCGTTCCTTACGCACCAGTGGGCGTTGGTTGCGATTCTGCAGAAGAGGTTCTGGAATATTTGGATTGGGTAGAGGACACTGGGATTCGCGTGTGCGATAACAGGGGCGGCGTATGACATCACCGGCCGTATGCAAACCTTGTAGAGCGTTCGCTTGCTTCTGAGGGACATCTTACTGTGCCTCCCCAACAGACTGTTGAGTCGGCTCATATAGTATCTGGCGGAGTTGGTGACTTTACGAACGTGTGATCTGAAAGTCACTCTAGAGTCGAGAGTTACTCCTAAGTATTTGGTAGTGGTTTTCCACGGAACAGGGGTGCCTAGCAAACGGATGTTAGGGTCGTCTTGTCTATGTCTGGTCTTGTAGTGAAAACATACCGCGTAGCTTTTCTCCGCGTTGACTTCGATACGCCATTTGGAGAACCATTTTCCTAGCTCATTGACTGAGTGTTGGAGTCTGGTGAGGACTGAGTCTAACCACTAACCCTGAAAATAGAGGACAGTATCATCGGCGAATAGTGAGACTTGCACGCCATTGTTAGGGATGTGTATATCGTTAACGTACGATAAAAATAGCAAGGGAGCGAGCACAGAGCCCTGTGGAACCCCAGCCGCTAGCGGGTGAGGGGAGGAAAGGACTCCTTTGTATTTGAAACGAAAGGAGTGATTTTGAAGGTAGGAAGCCACTATGCGAACTATACGATCTGGAGGGCCTAGGTGATGGAGTTTGTAGATAAGTCCTCCGTGCCAGACATTGTCGAAAGCCTTGGCAACGTCGAAGAAGACGGCGACTGTTTTCTTACGTTTTGGGTAAAAACCGCTTAGGATATACACCACTATGCGGTGGATTTGTTGGGGACAAGAATGCTTGGCACGAAAGCCGAACTGTTGCGGAATGATCAGTGGATGATCGTCTGTTGGGAAGAGAAAGTTTCTCAGTCGAGATTGAATTATTCTTTTGAATACTTTCCCCATAGCCTTGAGGAGACTAATGGGGCGATGGTTCGACGGTATATTGAGCGGTTTACTGGGTTTGGGAATTCCTATTACGATTGCTTCTTTCCAAGAGGATGGGAAGAAGCAGTGACGCAAACAGGCATTAAAAATGAGAACTAACAGGGAAAGAACCTGCTCGGGGACGTGTTTGAGTGCGACGTTAGAGATACCGTCGGCTCCTGGGGCTTTGCGAGGTTTTAATCCCCAGATGATGGTTTGAACTTCGTCAACGGAAACTACGATGGGATCAGCGGTGATAGGGAGAGTTCTTTTGACGGACCTCATCCTCTACTGATTCTATGTGGGAAGGAGCGCATGGTTGCGAACTGGGTGAGCATTGAGAGGCTATGCTGTCAGCGAAGCATTCGGCTTTAACAGCGTCTTCGAAGGCGATACTGCCATCGGGACGAGATAGAGGCGGGGTGAGAGGCTGGGCGCCTACTCGGAAGGCTTTCGCCACCTTGTAGAACGCCTGATGGGAGGGTGTGATCCCCTCCATGAGGGAGTCCCAATTGGAGTTCCTCATTTCGGCAAGACGAGAGCGAACACGTCGCTGGAGAGCGTTGGCTCGCTTCCTATATCTTGGGGTGGGGTAGAGTGCGGCCCTTCTCAGGGCTGCATTCTTGGCTTGAATGAGATTCCTAACATCGAGTGGTAGTTTTCGGTTTGGCACCTCGACTACACGCTCGTTGTCACGGAGAGATGATTGTACTAAATGAGTTAGAGAGTTGACCGCTGAGTCTATCTTTTCCGTATTAACGAAGTAGTCTGAGTTGATAGCCAGTGGTGACCCGGTGGCATCGAGACCTGCTACGAGTGATTTTTTATAGCCTTCCCAGTTGGTGAAGGTTTTAGTAGAAGTGTTTGGTTCGGTGGCATAAGGCCCGAGTTTAAGAGAGACCGGCCGGTGGTCAGAACCTAAGTCGTTGAGCGTTTCGATCGCCCTTAGATTGAGAGCGACTCCTTTAACTAGCGCGAGATCGATAATGTCAGGAGAGTGGAGTGCATGATCCGGGTAATGAGTAGGGGAGGAAGGACAAAGGACATCGACGTCCCGTGTCTCTATGAATTGACTAAGTTTGATACCATTCGCGTTGGTCGATCAGCACTTCCAATCTGTGTATTTGGAGTTGAGATCTCCGAATAAAATAACTGAGTCTCCTAGAGAGAGTAGGGCCTCTAAGTCTGAGTTCAAAAGTGAAGTTCCCGACGGATTGTAGACTGAGGCTATGATCAGGGACGGGTGCCCTGTCATACCCAGCTTGCAAACAGTGGCTTCTAAGTTAGTGAGTGTAGGAGTCTCAATAGGGGAACAGTGGAGCGATTTTCTATAGTAAATAGTGGTGCCACCGCTTGCGCGGCTTGTGGCGCCGCCAGGGCGTCTGTCAGTTCTGTCGTTTCTGTCGTTGCGAATAAGGTTGTATGAGGGAATTGATAGGCCCTTGGTGTAGGCGGGTTTTAGAAAGGTTTCTTGAACTAGTAGTAAGTCAGTAGCGTTGTTGCGAACGAATTCCTTTAATTCTGGGATGTTGGGGCGGAGACCGCGAGTGTTGAACGAGACGAGCGAGACGCCCTTGGGTTTGGTACGACCGGTGTGACAGGATGGCACACTGAGTGCTTGGGCCATTATAACGATGTTAGCAGATGGCTATGCTCGGCAAGCGCTAGGAGGCGCTGCTGAGGTGTGGTCGCCGCCCGTATCTTGCGAGCCAGGATGGAGATTTCGGCGATGTCGACGTTTTGAATGACGTCGTAAACGATTTTCATGTCCTCGGCCAGAGAGGACTTGCCCTCTGGTTGCGTGGTGTTGGAATTCCTAGGTTTCGCCTGGTTACGGTCGCGCGGCGCGGCCAGGACAGGGAGGGGAGCAGCTACGGGTGCCGCAGAAGTGTCGGCGCATCTCCACGAGTTGAAATGCTCGGGTCTAGGCGGTGCGGCAGGCGTCCTCAGAGGAGAGAAGTTGGCTTCGGTGTTCGGCGGAGGGCCAGGTTGGATGTTTCTCCAAGACTTCCTTGCGGCAGTCCTGGATGGAACGGGGCAGGGAGCTCTGGAGCAGCCACGGTAGTTGGCCGGGTGGCCGGCTTGGCCGCAGAGAACGCAGGCTGGAGGCGACTCCGAGTCGCGTGTGCGCGAGCACTCTTTCGTGCTGTGAGGTTCCAGGCACTTAACGCACCTGGGGTTGGCGGAACAGTTCGCTGCTGCGTGGCCGTAAAGCTGACAGCGATGGCATTGACCGGGGAAGCCGCGTCTATGCGGGGGTTCTACTTTAATGAATGAGAGACCACAGATGGTAATGTCGTCGCGGAAAATGTTCCGGGACTCGGGAGTGTTGGAGAGGATGGCTAGAGCCAGCGGGTATTGTCTACCTGTGTTGCTGTACATCTTGTGTACAGCTTCGACGGACTGTCCTTGGGCGACTAAGTCGGCGAGGATAGCTTCATTAGGAAGCTCGAAGGGGACTCCGGAGGACGGCTCGCACCTTGCGCTCTTCCGGAAGGGCGTAGGTGTGGAACGGGATCTTGTTTAAAGTGAGTAGCCTCGTTAGGGCACGAAAAACGTCTGTGTTTGGTGAAGTCACCTTGACGGTGTCGCCGGTAACCTTTGCGTGGGTGTAGTAGACTTTGCTGTCGGAGCACAGCTGAGTGACTAGAAGCCACTTGGATTTATCCCGGACAAATACCGGTGGCAGGGCCTTTACTTGGGGAGGGACGGGTGAGCAGCGGGATGCCGGTTTAATGGGAGGGAGTTGTCTCGAGGAGGACGGGGCGCTGGTGTCAATGGACATGAGCGGGACGGGCAGGGAGGCGGAGGGAAGGGAAGGTTTTCCTTCTGCGGACGCCTTCGCGATGCGCTTGGTGAGACGCTTAGTGCGCTTGCTCTCGACCGGCTGGAAGGCCTGGTCGTCTGACTGCGACGGAGTAACGGTACCGTCGTCGGACACCTCGTGAGACGAGCCATCGGACTCGATTGGTCTTTTTCGCGATGAGAGTGATTTCGCGTCGGAGAACTCTACATCATGGGCTGAGGAGGCGTCAGGGGACGCGGGTGAGTCTGTCTGTGGTGTTGCGAGGGCCTGGATGACTGCCTTCTCGTCGAGAGGCGCTTTGAGGAACGGGGTCAGGACTTCTAGGAGGCGACGGACGAGACCTAGCTCGGATGGATTCATCCTCTTAATGATACCTCCCTGCCGCAGCAGAGAGCGGAGCGAAAAAACGAAATCTAAAAACGAAAACGAACAAGGACTACGAGAACTGTGATTATCCCTAGCGGAAAATAGCCACTAACCTACACCCTGGGAAGGCCCAGTGCAGTGGGATTTGGTCTCCGGTTTCTCTCAGTCCGAGAGGACTGAGAAGCGCACCGGGTCAACGCTAGTTGGCTTCGTTATCACCGTTAGGTATCCACCAACTCAAACGCGATAATACGAATACTTAGTTGATGCCAACACAAAATGACACTAAAAAGGCAACAATTAAGTCGCGGTCGAAACGAGTATCGACGACACAGAAATAACAGTCGAAAAATGAAGCTGACTTACTCGAGAGTATGTCGGCGATGTATGTTAAACGAGGCGGCAATAGGAGTCAATAAGGTTGGTAATTCCGGTGATGTTACTCGCGGCGAGCAATGCTCGAGCCAGCGAGTAACAGGTCAGTCCAAGGGAGGCGGTCTCCAGTACTGCCAGGACTCCGCCGGCTGCGATGGACGCGCTGCTACTCATCAAGGGCGGTCAGTCTAAGCTGAGCCAGCCTGACCAGGCCGTCGAGCAGCAGCGGCGTGAGGTCACGTCCAGCACTGTGACCGTCCAGTGAGAGACCGTCCAGTAAGTCCTGTAGGAAGGAGAATGTCGCATTATAAAAGTCATCCGCCTTCGCATTTCCTCCCCGAGGAATGGGGGCGGCGACTGGCCTTTCACCATGGACGAGCATTCTATGTAATTCCGTGACTTTCGGAACTGTGGGTGGTAGGTTAGAGGCGGGCCTGGGCGCTCCCGTCCTCCTTCCTCTCCTCCTCTTAGTACCCGTTGAAGGGCCTCGCTTCAAAGGGTTATTGGCTGCGGCCATAAGCGACACGAAGTGCTGGGGCTCTGCATCACTGGGCCGCAGCGGGGTAGTGGGTGTAGCGCTAGGCTTCTTGACTGGTCCTGGGCCAGTGTGGGCCACCGTTCTAGCGCGCTTAGCGCGCGCCTCACGGCGGAACGTTGAGCAGGAGGTATTATTGGTGGGGTGCGGCCGACCACAGTTGACACATGTAGTGGGCTCCTCGCGAGGGCGCGTGCACCGGTGGGCCAGGTGGTCTCCGCCACATCTTACGCACGGCAAATGCCGGTGGCAGTTGCGGGACGAGTGGCGGAATTTCTGGCAGCGGTGGCACTGCGCCGGTCCTCGCTTACCCCGCCAGGCCTCTACGCGGACCCCGGACATGCCCATCAGCTCTGTGACGGCGTAAAGCTCGGGGGCGCGGGCCTGGCGAGACAGTTGTACGAAGAATAGGCACCCCGTTCTCCCGCGGCGTGCTCTGATGGGGCGTGCGGAAACGGCCGGGTGACCCAGGCCGTTGAGCGCCTCCAGGATCTTATCAGCTGTGATGTTGGTCGGCAGTCCCCTGACCGCGACCTTGAGGGCCTTCTCGCTGGGGAGTGCGTAGGAGAACCACAAGATGCCCTCAGTGGTCTCCAGCTCGGTCAAGTAGGCCTGGACCGACCGAAACTCGCACTCGCTCCAGCTCGGTCAGGTAGGCCTGGACCGACCGAAACTCGCACTCGTCCGTGGGGGTGAAGCGCACACCCTGCCCATATGGGCGCGCGCTCACGGTGTGTCCAACGATTTCCCTGAGTGCCGCAAGGTGCCGCGCCCAGTTCGGAAGGCGCTCCACCACTATGGGCGGGCAAACCTTGTTAGGGGGCGCGGCCGGGGCGGCACTCAAGGGAGGCTCCTGGCTGACTGGTTGCCGTGGAGCGGGAGGGGGCTCCGGCATACGCCGCTTGGCGCCCGGTGACACGTTCTCCAGCTCAAAGTCTTACTCGAGGTCGTCGGTGATTGCCCGGGCGACGCGGACGCGCTGCCCAGGCGGCAGGTTCTCGGTCCAATGGACGATCTCCGCCAGGTTCTTCGCGAAGAGATCTTCTGGCGNNNCGGGGGGGGGATAGTCGGTTGGGTTGATGGTATTTCGTCGGTCTCCATAGTATCGGTCGTCTCGATCGACGCCCTCGATCGTGGGTGGGGTTGAGGCGGCTGGGTTGGAGCTTGCGGGGGAGGCGCAGGCCTCGCCATCCCTTGGCGACCCTTCTTCGGAGACATCTTGCCACGGCTGAGCTTACCGCGGTCTCTTCCGCGACCCGCGCTAAGGGACTTCGATTGAGGGTAGGATTCTCTCCACTCTTACATACGCGTACGCATATGTTCTTCTCTTTCCCTCTCGACGAATTACTAAGAATTCAGAGAGGGAAGGAAGCCGGAAGTGAAGAAAAGGATGCGGATGCCCGTGTGTTGCGTAGTCGCTCAAGATGTGGCGGGTCCGATGCGTTTACAATTTGTTGTCTTTTATTTTAAATCCGTAACTACCGCCTACAACTTCACTTGGCGAAATAAGAGGTGCTTGCGGAATTCAAACATACAATATGCAAATAGCAGCTTGGTTCTATAAGCACTACCTATTAACAATACAAATCTTTTGCTTCTATAACCATCAAAAATATATCACACGACGTCTACGTTGTTCATTAAGGTTTTATTTGCTTAATTTTGTAATATTCAAGTATTTTAAGTATTTTAATGGGATAAAGCATGGACCTCCAGTTTACACCTCCAGTGACCTGCACAGTGTTCACGTCTTGCTATAATAGTGATAGAAGTGGTGTGTGACGACAGATAAAAGCGGAGGAGGTAAAGGAGATAGCGGACGAAGCGAAAGCGGACCTTGCGCTCGCTATGCCGGCGATGGAGGCCGCGCAGAACGCCCTCAAGGCGCTCAACAAGGCCGACATCAACGAACTGAAAGCATTCCAGAAACCGCCGCCGCTCGTGCGATTCGTCATGGAGCCAGTGTGCATCTTACTCGGCGCCAAGTGAGTACTTACCACCGCTGGACACACAACGTGCGCATATGTATAATTTATACGAATTTTTTAACTATTGTGATTTATAAAAGACATTTAATAGATTATCATTTAAATTAACCATCCAACTTCCACATCAATTCTTCGAAATTGCTAAACTTAAATAGTTTCATTTATCAGCGTACACAAGTCACTCAACGTACGTAGAACACGGTGTATGGTACTGCGCCGTCGGCTAAAACCGAATTCAGTTTACGCTAATACGTTAAGGTGTACAGAGTCCACGTACGTATCAAATGTACGGTGCGGTAAACACAGGTTGCCCTGGAAGCAATCAGTCAGACTTGAGACACACGGTGGAGTAACCACTGTACTGCATTGTTACACATATCCTTATCAGTAAACAGGTTGATGTCATACGACAGTCCAATATCTTATTAAGCTATATTCTAATAATTTATCGATGCTAACAATATGAAATTACGGTAAGTACTCGTAGTGAGCTAGTAACGTAAGGTTGTTTGTTTTAGCATTTAATTTTTTTTTCATAGAACTAAATTCGAGTTAAAAATTACACGCCTTATGTGAAATGTATGGGAATGGTTAAATTTTAATACAACAGATATCTAAGCGATGTAATACTAAACTAAAATTTATGTCCGAGTGTGCATCGATTCATACTTTGTTTACACCTAGAAGTAGATGAAAAAGATATGACCGGGGAAAATATCACTAGACATGAAGCCGATGGCCACTTTGACTGTCGTGTCGAACTTTACAATGAATCAATTTGTTTGTGAAATCATCGTCGCAACCCCCAACCCCCACTGTCCATTTTAATAACGACGTAGATTAAACCTAGGGATGCAACGATACGTATTTCTGTCGATACTATATATTGGGTACTTGAACGCAGCCCTTTGTGGAATTGAGGTCGATTAATATATTAATGTGTTGTGGTGGTCCAGATTGTAAGCTGATTACAAGTTTAATTTATTTTTGATGATAAACATAGTATTGTTGTAGCTGATCAAGACGTTATATCATAATTGCCGTCCTGCAAATGTTAAATTGTTTATTACCGTACGGTTTAGTTTCGAGTAATAATAGAAACTTCAGTCGGTGCCAAGTATTTTTACAGTAAGCTTTGTCGAGAAAGAGAAGACATAATTACATATTTGAGAATTATTTGTTATTGAGAACTACTCACGAGTATTTGGGAAAGAACATTTTTAACGTCAATAAAATTACAAAGATGTTTGACAAATTGTAATCGAAAAAAAAATAGTGTTCAGATCAGAAATAAAAATTATAATTCACTGTTACGACACTTTTGTTCGGGAAACACAAAAATGGGATTGCTGATAACACCATGTAATATCCATTCTTCAATTGCGAGTTCTAAATTGTACGAAGCAAAAAAGCCAAAGCTACAACTTTTCTTTTATAAAAACGTGATTTGGAATATTTCGAGCATCACACATTATTTCCTTTAACGTGTTGCTTTTAGTTTTACTATAAAGATCCACTTTAATCATCAACGGAAGCGAATGGGTGAAACAATCGATGGATTCTAAGTCGGAATTACTTTTCAAATGTAATCAATTAAAAAAAGACGTCACAATTAAATCGTGTACGTAGATTCAACATTACCGTCAAAATTTATCACTTAGACCACGATGGCAGTTATAATTTTGAAAAATGTTACACTTATATGTCAGTCACCTTGAAAACAGACAATATCACATTAACGCACACGTTACCTACAATTTTAATGTTAACCTTGTTTTTTTAAACTTGATATTGGAAATTTTATCGTTTCGTTTGATTTCTGAGTGTACATGAAAAATTAATTTTTGGCAACATTGTTATTTATTTAGTGAAACGATTCTATCCGACTCCAGGCTAAGCGGTGATCTAGTTCGGAGTGGTAAAGTGTAATAACTTATTAAGTTTCTGTTTACTATTGGTTCCACACCCACCTGATAATAGAATTTTGTTTTTTCGCGCTCACACACAGAACATATATATATCATTGTATATAGCTGCAGTCGCAGTCGCTTGACAGATAAAGGTAGACTTTCGTAGGTTGGGATCTCGAGTTGAAATTCACGTAATTTTATATAATTATAAGTAACTTTGTATTGAGAATTAATTATTACATATTTTATATGCGATCAAAATAAATTGTTGCTAAATATATTATGTAAATATATTTTCCGATTTACTTTTAGTAATAGAAATAAAATAAATTTTATAGCAGATTTTATATCATCTGGAAAACATTGAGCCTGATACGAACTATTTTTATAAGCCTGCAATAAGGTTTTATTGACTGTTACTTAATATTTAATATTATTTTAAATATTTTTTGCTAACATATTAATTAATTAATGGAACAGAATTTATATTTAACTTTTCATATCAGAAACGTACAACAAAAGAATTTTAATAATCTTGGAATTCGAAGTAATAGTCAGTAATATCATATCCATGACAATATATAAACGAATTTGTAACAAATTTGGTATCTAACTTTATCTATTCACGCCGTTTACGTATTGGTTGGGATTTACAATGTGCACGAAGATTAGTAGTGGAGTCTTCTATTGATCCTCGTGCAAATTGTAAATCCAAGTAAATATTCAAAACCTAGATAAAATTACAGAGCATTCCCATAAAATACGATGTAGTTTGGGCTGCTACTGTAAACGTCCGAATATTATTAGTCCAATTTGGATAGTCCATTGACAGTAATTTAACAAATAATCTATAAATACATACTAGTCTGTATTTACAGAGAAGCGGACGATATTTTGGACATTTATTACGATAGCAGGTACATATTTTTTAACATTTTGTACATATAAATCAGCATAATCTGTAAATAAGTTCATTTCGTGCTTTTAAATATGGCTGGGATGTTGTAGTTTACGCGTGATAATATTAAATTAGATCCGATAGCATATTATAGAAAAAAGTGCAAACCCATAATAGGTACACAATGATTTTCACAGCTGATTTAATTTAGGCATTAACATTACAGACGCGCAGTATGATATGGTTTCTTTTCAGTTATTTTATTGAATATACTAAACTTTAAAAAAAGTAATACTAGTAGATAAATATGAGTATATTTATCTACTAGTATTACTATTTTTAACCTCTATGTCACTAACATCATCCAGTATAAAAAGTATTCAGAAAATAATACGAGCTACTTTTATAAAGTCAGTACTTTTGCTATTAATAGTTTTAAAGTAATAATAGTTAAGTAACATATATGTTCAATAAAAAGTTCTTAAATATCTAAATATAACTGTTTTAAATAAACGTATATTTTTTTTTTAATAAATAATATTTTCAAATAACGGAATATAATTATTTTAATATCACACAAAGTTTCAATAAAATATAAATAGGCGTCACGATATGATAATTCAATATATTGTTTAACCATCGTGGTGGCCGAAGTGTATGAAGTTGACGGAACACCATATGCTGTGATTTTTCATTATATACAGATCCCCAAATTTAATCTCTACCCGAATTAATAATATTAGCAGCAGAAGTACTGGATCTTCCAGAATTAGGAAAGTTTAGGTCTTGAACTTACCCTATTCATATTGATTATACACATTGCACATTATTCACATTATTTTTAAAATAAAAAGCCTTGATTTTTATGACGTGGGACAAGAAAGTTCAATTTTTAAGTTTTTAAATAACCCCAAGTCATTATTAAATCATATCAGTAACGTTTTAAGCACTCGCCCGTGATTAATGTTTCGGTGATTATGTGACTTCATATAACTACTACCTTTTGTAATTAATTAAGTCTTCTCCTAAGAAAACATAACGTCATTAATTTTTATTTACTTAATAAATATATCTAAGCTAATTAATTCTTCATCTCGCACCGAGAAAAACATATCATCATTACTTTTGTAGAACATAATATTTTCCGCACTCAACCCACGACAGTCTCGAACAAATCGAGTGATACGCTATCGCCGGCTACGTAGTCGCTACAGGCCTTGGAGGCGCGCGTCTCACGCCCAAACCCTGTGAGCCGGTAGGCGCGCGCATCGCGCATCAACGGGACACAATACACGAAAGTGTACCTTGTCACAGTCGGTCCGTTTATCAGACGTCTCGCTGACGACCTGCGGAGTGGTGCATACGCGCGGACCACTCGTGTCTACGGACTTTGTAACAAATACATGGGGTATAAGTCTTATTAGTATAATTCACAAAATTAACGTTTCGTTTAATAGACGACGAGTGCTAAAATAATAATATTAATGTATTAAAGAAGAAGAAAGTAACTGAAAATAACTTGAATAACTTGTTGCGTAAATTTTGAAAGACAAAAATAACGGTTTTACTGTGTGTTCTGATTATAGTGTTAAATCATTAATAAATAAATGAAATCAATTAATTAATCGAATAAATAAATTAAATTAAAGCTGGCCAGTAATTTGTACGTTTAATGTGAGTTTCTTAAAATAATTTTTGAACTCGAGTTAATTATAGAACTTCAGTAAGTTTCTGTGGATTAAGAGACAGTGTTATGTGGTTTAGATATTATGTGATGCGGTGGTGTAAATGTTGGTGTCAATAGTATTAAAGTTCACTTAAAAATATTTAAAGTTTTCATCGTTTACGCACTGAAATGTAAGTCGCAATATTGTTTTCAATATTATAGAAATATTCAGGAATGACCGAAAATAGGTACGCTTATAAAAATCACCCCCTAAATAGTGCCTTGATATTAATTGTTGGTAAATTGTTAATAAGCTCAAAAATAATTGCTCTGTTTATATGTTCAGTGTAGTTCGTTGACGTGGAATTTTACATGGTCATTTTCAATTAGTGAAAAGCTTAAAAATCCTCTTTAATAAGTCATCGGTCACAAAAGGAGCTTACGCATAGTAAGCTCATTAAATTGTGCTCATTGCAGTATGAACTTTACAGATTTCTCATTGACCGGGTAACTATTAATATTTTAAATAATACGGGGCGATGAAGTGAAATAAGAAAATTACTAAGTACATTTCATAGAAAATCGCTATCCCATTCGCACACTTGAAGGTCGTCACTTAATTAATCTCACTCCCATCTCACTCAAATCAACAAACGTGTTGTAGACCGGACTGGGACTCCACGAAGAAGTTGTTAGCCGATGTGAATTTCATCCGTAATTTGGAGGAGTACGACAAAGATCACATTCCAGACGCGACACTCAAGAAAATCAAAGTATACTTAACACACAAAGACTTCAATCCGGATACAGTCGTTAAAGTATCGAAGGTAAGCTATAATTTATTAATTTATTTATTATAATTAATTAATAAGGTATAATTAAATCACATATTTAATGCAACGGCCAGAATATAGTTATATGTATATTTCGATAAATATTGCATTTGTAAACGACTGCGTAACTTTTCAATGAATTGAAACGATTTATATATTATTATGTAATATTGTTTTAAAGGGACATGGCTATGCCTAGATCGTATAAACGAAGAAAAGTTATTAATCAATAATGTATATTTGATAGAAAGTATTGATACTCATATGTGTTGCAGAACATCGCCTTAAAGTCAGCTGTTATATATTGCCGTGTTTTTCTGAATTTCTTTCACTACCCAGGCTATACTACTTTTGAACTGTTAACTCTTAGATATCACGAAAACAACGATCGAGAACTAATTTAAGAGACAAATCTCGTATTAGAAACTCTACTTGGATTTATATGATCTCAATTTGTCTTATAATTGTGACATAATATATAATGTTGTATATTAATATATATAATAAATATGTATATGTAATATGTAAGTTCGTATTTTTATAAATATTTTAATGTCAAATCTAATTATGAATTATTTTTAATAATTATTTGTAACATCTACCACATCTCACAAACACTCAGGGTTGATTGGTACAGAATGTCTTAAGGAGTTCCCATTTTGTAAAGTTTAACTGTTGGTTAAATAACGCGACGTTTGTACTTCAGGAAGCATTTAATTTTACCCAAATATCAAATGAAATCATATTTTTCACGGCACAAAGAAAATCAATACTCGTACTGCACCAGGGACATTAAGAAGCAACAAACGGTTTCGGAGTCTTCGTATACATGGTTTTACTACATAAGTCTTTCACTGTATACGCTGCTGCGTGGCACTGAGAGATATATTCTAGCAAACTTTGCTAAGTTTTGGTATTGTGGACCGTTTGCAGACTGCAGATAAATATCCAGTTCCTCCAGATCGTGTCACGAACTTCTTGAGATACAGCAGACTCTGTCTCTTCTCTTCTACTTTTTTTACTGTTGATGAACATGAACTACTACTGGAGGACTTTTCGCAAGACATTTTTATGGATTGTAAAATAATCTTTTGGTTGTCTCTCTCTGCTTCAACAAACGTATCAGTAGTTTGTTTTGAATCTTGGACCTAGGAAAGTTGCAATTAGGCTCTTAATTTAAGGAGTTAAAACGGCTTTCTAATTCTGCTTTCAATGAAGCGTTATATGTGATAAAACGAGTATTCTATGTTCGGCCGGTGATCTGGTATCTGGGAAAAAGCTATCTATTATATATATATATATATATATATATATTGATAATTTTGCCTGGCTGCTCTTTGTCGTTGGTTTCCGATATTTTAGAGCATTTTAAACCTCGGCACTTCCTGCAAGCTCCCTGATTCCATGTTTCAATTTAAACAAATATAACTACCGATCTTGGTATCGGTTTAAAAATATAACCAAAATTTTTTTTTACATAATTCGCTGAGAGATCTAATTTATGTTTCACTATTCTCAGTGTTAACTATAACTTTGTAGCAGTTCATTCCCCCAAATTAAAATTAATTAATAACAGATTTGGACAAATTTTCTATATAAGCATAATATGTAATTTTGTGTTATATAAAATTTATGATTCAAGTTTTTCGCTCGTCAGAACCGTTTTGTAGTCTTAAATTTTAAAGTTGGTTAATTTTTAAGCGTTTTATTTTTACTTAATGATTAAAGTCGCACTCGCAAGAAATTTATAGTTTACTGTTGACAGCTTAAAGTGTGTGTTTAATGAGAAACATTTACATACATCGTGCCTATAATATTGTTTATATTTTTTCCACCACATCTATCAAAGTAAAAAAAAGATCTCCTTTACGTTTGATGGCAATTTATTGCAGTAAACGATGCAATCTGATTTATTCCTCATGCTGCTTTGGTCTCAACGCACAAACACCACGTAACCTCATCGCTTTCTATATTGTAGATAGTTAAATTCAAATAAAAATCATAAATAAAATAACGCCTTATAGTTTTCAAAATGTTTACACACTCACACCCCCGCACTAGGAATCCCTGTATTACTGGTGGTAATGACATACACAAATATGATATGACAAACACCCATACCACATAAATGTCTGCCTCGGCCGGGAACCGAACCCGGAATATCCCTAGCTTGGAAGGCAGGGTAACTACCTACTGGACTATGGGGTCGTCATAATGTTTTGAAAGATGTCTAAACTAATTTAGTATCGTAACATATTTTCCAAAGTATATTGTAAGTATAAATATAGATTGGTGCATACAAAGATAATCAAAAATATTGTTTTTAAATGTGTACTTGGCGAGATATCAATTTTAGTACGGTAGTATTCTTTATTTTGCCATCGAACCTTTGAGAGAGATATATCATATGGTAACAAAATATACCGCGATTCGTTGTCGTGTCGTTAAGTAATGAACCCGCGACACCGTATATACCCAGTTATTACTGAAGGTAATAAAAAAAAATTATGTGAATAATTGTAACTATCAAATTTTATCTCATAATAAAAAAAGCGTAGGAGGCGTATAAAGGAATAACAAAAAAACATATATGTATGTCGAGATATCAATAAATTACCACCGGGAACGCAAATATATTAATAATATAAACGGTCACTCGGCACTGTACACTATTTATTAGATTTCGACTGGGATGGTTCCAATTTCTAAAAATCGATGTAATAACTGTACGTGAGCGATGCCATATGAAAACCTAAATCAGTCAGTGCATTCTAGTGGACACGATGCCCCAATTTAAAATAACGTTATCAATCGTAATCGTTAGCAATCTATCGATACCTTTATTTTATGTTGTTTTAAAATCTCCTTAAATTAGTTCACTTACTGTCCCACTATTAACCCATTATTTAAAAAGTTTTCATGCCAAGTAATAAAATAAAAATTAGGGGCACTTTGAACCGTTTGATTATCATATAATCGTTTACTTATCAGGTGTGTCGATCGATGGTCCTGTGGGTACAGGCCGTGGATATGTACGCTAAGGTATTCAGAGTCGTGGAACCGAAAATCTTAAAGTAAGTATAATCCCGTGTATTACCATCAGGTAAGTGCAATATTTATTACGTATAAATAACATTATTTATCAGATCTTAATATTTTATTTAAAGGCTGCGACAGACCTTAGCTATTTTTAAATTTTGTCCATTAAAAAGTGGCCCAGCTTCATACATTAATTTAACACCATATTGCGAATTTACACAGTAAAGTAACATATCATAATGGATCAATCAACAGATGAATTAAGAGAATTAATGGAAATAGACTTCTTTGATAAAGGTCAACAAATAATTGAAAATGTTCCAGACGTTCTCCGGGATTATATAAGTGAAAATGAACAAATACCAGGTACATCGGATCATCGATATGTTGAATTTAATCAAAATGATCAGGACAGTATTGATCCAAGCATTTTTGAAATTAACTACTCTCCAACGGCTGACAATATTCAACAGCTGACAGTTGAATCACATAAAAAATGTGTAAATAAGAACAGAAGTTTTCAAATGTATCTAGAATGTAAAAAAAAATCGAAGTTAAATAAACTTGAAACCAATTTTCGAAAATCTATAGTATCAGTTGTAAAACTAAGAAATCGACAAAATAAATTGAGATGTCAAAATAAAACACAAACTCAAAATAAACCACGATCACAAAATGAATGGCGATCACAAAAAGAACCACAATCACTAAATGAAACACAATCACAAAATAAAACGCATATCCATAATAAACCGCGATCACAAAATAAAACACAAACCAAAAAAAAATCGTGACCATAAAATGAACGGCGATCGCAAAATAAACCAGGATTTAAAAGTAATACAAAAACTCAAAATAAAACACAAACTCAAATTAAAATGCAAATTACATCTAAATTATAATAATAAACTAGCTTAGTTATTGGTTGATAGCCGCTTTGTATAAATTGACGTCTGTTGAAGTGCAGATTATTTTCAGTATGGCTTATATTTTACTGATAATGATCGTTATGTCTTAAGACACAAGGAAGCTGCAGCTATATTAAAAAGCGTGATGGCGGTGCTCCGCGCTAAGCAGAAGGAAGTCGAGGCTATCGAGGCGCAACTTGCTGTTATGATGGATGAGTTGAAGGTTTGACTAATGTTTTCCTCACATTTGTCTACAAAATATAATTTTGATTGAGGCGACATTTTACAACGTGCCTTGTAAAGCAATTTTCGCCGTATTATATACTATTTCGTTTCGATGCTTACGATCGGACGGTGGTGCACCATGACGCGCATTCCTTATCAAGAACATTCTTTACAAAATAATATGATAATTTTAAATGGGGAACTCAGTAAAATTACTAAAATTCGATATTCGACGTTATGCACGAGGCACAATGGCGAGAGTCGCTTAATACATTCCAAGGCAGTTAAATGTCACACATGTCATTTGTAATTTTCGTGAACCATCGTGACAATGTAATGCAGTAATCATTATATCAGAATATTGTGTCTCCATTTGTGTTGGTATCAGACAGTGGAGGAGGAGCGCGTGAAGTTGCAAGCGGACGTAGATTTGGCGGCGGCCCGTCTGTCTCGTGCTGGGAAACTCACGCAGGCCCTGGCCGACGAGAAGACTCGCTGGGAGGAGAGCGTCAAGGTCAGTGGACACTTTATACTCGGCACCGAGGTATACTACTCGTGGCGCTGTTCAGTGGTGATGCAGAGACTGGCGAATTTCATGATTCACCAATGTAAATGAGAGAGAAAATTATCAGAATGAGATAGATATACGAATGTGCGTAGATCGTGATCGTAACAGATTTTTTATGCATTTTACAATTTCAAGATGTTTTTGGTTTAACCTAGAGAATCTTATAATTACTCAACATATTACTATACATGACGCCAAATAATTTAGGATCGTCAGAGAATAAATAAAGACTGCGAAAAAGACTGATTCAAGAATAAATCATATTTATATATGTTTTTGAAAGTAACAAAAATTTTCAAAAAAGCTTCTAGTGCAATAATAATATATAGGTGTAAAACTTAAGAAGTAACTATTGATGAAAACTTCATCCAAATAGTATTAGTAAACGCTCGCTGTTCAGTGGCATGTATTTGTAGCGTTGCGAATAACCAATATTTTAGCAGCGAATTTTTTTTTTCATCTTTTTTCTTACTAAGTCTTTCCCCGATCTACATACGTCATGGAATATTCTTGCTAGGTATAATTATTAGTATTTTAAAGCTCCGCTCATTTTGTAGTTCTTGCAATTGCCTCGTTAGAAAATTATAATGTTATATACAATTTATATGAAACCCACACGCTCTGCTATATCGGCTAATAAAAAATTTATGCACTTCTTGCGAATGTTTTTATGCTTTGCAGATTTAAAAACGAATTTGATCTTACTCTAGATTTACTTTTTATTGAATTAACAAATTTTAAAATTAACTTTACCGTCTCGCTCTTCAAAGGATTTCTAGCTCATCAAAATTCATTAAAATTATTACTAATTAGGTATTCTGTAAATACACTTATTTATGCACGTAATTTTTTGCTTCTACTACCGTTTCGAAAAGGTGCTTTAACATTGAGGAGAAGAAACGGCGAAAGAAACTCCTCAGCACATCTTTTTAAAATAACACATGAAATTACAAAGTAAGTTTAATTCTGCGCGGAAATGGTTTCGACGCTATTACTTCCGGACATCATCGTCATTAATCTATTCACATATACTTTAATATCATTTACCTATAAGTTGTATTTTAACGCGTCGCTTAAAATTAAAATCATTAAACAAAATTCTAGCTCGGCGTACGCTGGCATAGTCTGTATATTTCTAGGATTCACAAACGAAGCCTGTGCTCCTCTTTATTTCAAAAATGAACAATCGACGAATAATAATCGAGATTCGTCAGTTTTGTATTGTTGAAATTAGCGGCTCATTTCACCGCCTCGAATGCCAACACTGACCTGGGACGCTGTAACACGACGGTTTGGGATAGGTCGGCACCCGCCCTCGTAACGGATCCGTTCACCTTGAACTTTTCGCCAAAGGGATTTTCGTACGCGGTTTGAATGAGATTCCAGTTTAACACTTGGAATATTTATAGACGGTGCTGCCTTGAGAATGGTAAGTGAATGAACTTACTTAGATAAAAAGTTTTAGAAGGAAATTATACAACGCTTTTGAATAATTAAATATACAACGTAAAAGTAAACAAAGTTGTAGCAACAGTAAGCATAGAAGTTTCAACTAAATGTTATAATTAAATTTTAAGTTTATCTGTGGCTTAATTTCCACATTACGGTCCTATACGTTAACATTCAAGTAGTTTTTTTTTAAAGCGTTCAAGTTCTTGTAGCGCTACGCTAAGCATAATCCCACCCACCGGTGTTGTAGTATAGAACTGAAGTTCGGTTCAAGTAAAACTTCTTTGGCATGATAAGATAGAAATGAAATAATACATTATTTATTTAAGTAAGATTATTTTATTTAGGATTACTTATGACAAAACAAGAGATAAACAAGTAAATATTGTAACAAAAAAAAACCGAGTTCAATTTGAAAAGGTGAATTTTTTTGGTTCCATCTCGTATTTTTCACCATTCGAAGTGGTATTTTTTATTTTAATTTAATTGGGACCAAACGGGAAGCATACCGCTCTCAAACAAAAAATTTCAAATCGGTTAATCAGTGCACACATGACACTTAAGCGGATGTAGGACTTCGTAGTCTTAATGATCGAAGACAATAAAAAGTTTGAGTAAGTTGAACCAACACGCGATATGAATAAAACTTCTTAGTTATAATGATCCATGTTGAGTTTGATTTTAAACTAGAAAGAAATGCGCAAGTCTTTAATGCAATTTAATATTTGCTAAAATGTAAGATTTTTTACTATTATACATATACATTACGAAAAAAAGTTACATATACAAGTGTTAAGAAATTATTTTTGTAAATGATGAAAGTTTTTTGAGAAATTATTTAGAATTTGATAGGAAGATAGTTCAAAATAATCATAATGAGTTTTTTATTATATATCGATCTTTCTGTATTTGTAACTTTTGTAATATAAAATATACGACGAATTTAATCTATAATTGTTATGCTCGTCACAAGAAAACAAATGTATTTATAGGGCAGCATGTTTCAGTTTTGAATTAAAATAGTTAAGACTGAAAAACGATACGTACAGCGCTCAAGGTCTATCAAGATCAGTAAAAGTCTACCAGATAGATCGATATGAAATATACGAAGACTTCTACTTAACAGATGAGTGTTACGAGTATCGCTAACCTAAATAATAATCGTTTTGCTCGTCAAGCATTGTAAAGTTTGGTTAATTTTAATTTTAGTTAGCCGACATTGGACTCGATTGTTACTTATCCTTGTATTATATTTTTAATAATAATAATATATTTTTTACACGATTTAACTACATTTTACTTAATTAATGCTTCACTACACGCCTACCTGCTGATAAGCGGCGATGTAGCCTTACTCGTATAATATGCTTAATAATTACTCGTATATAAAAAACCTATGCACTGTTTGACTTCAAGTCATCCACACTCTAAGGAGGATTGATGACATTGTTTATTGATAGTGTTACACGTTGCAGTTATTATATTTGTGTACTGTTTACACACCTGTTTGGAGTTTCTAGTTATTCCTATAAGTCCTATATTTTTGGGAGTAGGTCTTATATCTCACAGGATATAGTTGACTGTGATATTTTTTACCTATTTATTAAACAACGATATCGATGTGATGCGAACCTAGAAATTATATGTGTGTTCGTGTTGGTCTGCGTGTTTGTGTGCGGGTGTGGGTGTTTGTGTGCGGGTGTGGGTGTTTGTTTGTATTTGTGTTGGTCTGCGTGTTTGTCTACTTACTTCCTACAAAGGTTAAAATGGTATTATCTACAAAATGTATATTTTAAACTTTATTGAATTTAGTTTTCATAAACTAGTGATGTGAATTAAATACAGGGTTTAATAAATAGGGATAAAAGTTATTAACTAATATAATCTAACTAAAAATATTCTTAGAAAAGGCTGAAAAGCATTTATGCCGTTAAATTTTACAACCAGATAAGAAATGGTTGCGAAGAAATTATAGGCTACGGAATGACAAATTACGGAGGCTGTATTTTTGTGTAACCCTCAGGTAAATAGTGTAAGTCGCGGGTGGCGTCTAGTTAGTTAAAAAATTGTACGCACAGTTCATTAAATTAAAAAAAAAACAGTCCCGTGTATGCAATGGAAATGCTCACAAAAGAGTGTACTCAATCCCACTAACTATTCAAATTAGTGCTGTTGAAAATTGAATTAAACGTAGAAAAAAAACGAAGTAATTTCACCTTTCATCAATACTTTAATAACTTTATTTTTATTAGATTAACAAGTTCCACTCGCAATGTAACTCGTTCAAATAACTGAAAAAGCAGTAGGCTCAGCTTAATGCTATTGAAAGAAATGCAGCCATTGCACATTTTACTATCAACATGACCTAATTTAACTTAGTTTTAATTTTCTTTATTAACTTTATTTAACGTTGTATACAATAATAATAATACATCAAATTCAATTCAAATTGGACTCGACTTGGGCTTTATGCAAAAATAAAATGAAATAGTGACGATAAAAAATTTATATCACTTAAGTTGTTTTGACAATCGATGATTAATCTTATAAGGTAATCGTAAATTCATATATTTTAATCCAGAAGTTGTAATGGTTATATGTATTATTGTAGCATATAATTATTGTCATCGCTGTACAAACGTAATAAAAACGCAGTAGTAACAATATATTATACGAATTTTCGTGAAGTTCGACGCTATCCAGGCAAGGTTCATGAAGCTGTTATATTAGTGGATGAGCTCCGTCCCTTTAAAAAAGCTCTCAGCTCACGACCTGCTGCGAACGGTCGGGTTACCGCACGCTCGCAGCATCAAAATTTATTGCGCGCCTGTTATAATTTTCGTGCGTATTTACAACCAAAACGATCGTTAGGTTTTGATTCACGCGGCCCGCGGTCGTGGTTTGTTAATTGAACAGTTATTTTAAACCAACAAAGCCATCGATGTGTTGGTGAATGCGCTGCACTTTTGACTGTAGTGAAGGAAAAACCGGTTTTTTTTAATAAATATTTTTATCATGTTACTGACAACCTATATAATTATTTTTGCAAAATACTCCAAGAGATGATATAGTTATAATATCAATTATTAGCAACCCCGTAGCCCAGTTGGTTAGCGATCCTGCTTACTGAGCGAGGGGTTCAGGGTTCGAATCCCGATTGGGGTATGCATTGAAGTGGCAATGTATTGTGTTACACAATGCTTGTTTTTAAGTTGTTGGTATTTGTGATGTGATGTTTTCTATACGATCATGCCCGTACTGGTGTGGGAATGCGGTCATGTGAACGTAAAAAAATCCGTTGAACGATACTATGTGATCCGTTAACTGAGAAACGGAAAAAAATATATTTTTGACACATATTTTACACACACACACACACCACCAATAACAAAGTGTAGTTATAATTTTAAAAATATTCAGAGCCCTTTATTATGCGTATAATGTGATAGTTTGACGCGATGACATGAACCCGCTACATGTGTTGTACACCAGGCCGCGACCCACAAGTTGCACTGCACCACCGGCGACATTATAATCGCTTCGGGATGTATCGCGTACTTCGGAGCGTTCCCGTCGCACTACAGGCGCGAGCTCGAGCGGAAGTGGGTGGAGGAGTGTCGGACCCTGGAGATACCCTCGTCCGACAGCTTCGAGTAAGTATCATTTACGTACAACATGTACATAGACGACAATAATCAAAAATGATGAAGTCTGAAAATAAATAAGATAATAAAGTGCGGGTTGCAAACAGGCACCTGACGTATTGTTTTCCTTTTATATACGCTTATTAATATTTCAACATCATTTAACATATTTTGTTATAATGAATTCTTATTAAGCATAAAATATATAATGTAACAAGTAATGTGAAAGAAAATTCACTTGAAAAGTTGAATGTCATTGAAGTCGTCGACTAAATTCAACTGTACTGGTTAACTTTAAACCCGGTTAAAATAGTATAATGAAAAGGAACTGGATAATATCAACTATTGACAGTGGTCACCACCTTGCCACCCGTCGATGCCTAGCCACAAGTTTCAGCTGCATTTCACCTCCTACAGTAACGGGGCGTGACCAGTTAAATTCTATATCCATTCAAATCAGTCATACATACAATCCTCGGTAGTTACGACGGTCTCAGTGAAACGGTTTAAGGTCAAATTTTGTTGAATGCATCTATAGCTCGCTGTTACTTACCAAATATTTCCTAACCTGAAAGTTACATTTTATATTTCTTAGCTACTAAAAGCTCTACAGAAAACTCATATTTCGTTGACAAGAATTTCTCGAACTTGATTTTCTCGAACGAATTTTCTACTCCGTTTAAGGAGCTGGATAAATGTAGTTGCTTTCGGGTGAGAACTGTGCGCAGCAGTTGAACGATTTCACAAGCTTTAACAACGTTCCGGTTATATTCAAGTACCGACGTGATGTATACAATGTATTTATACCGTAGAGATTTAATGTAACTCATTCAAATCGCGCCGTTTTCATCATCGCATCTCTTTATGTTTCTGTAGTCTGATATCCATAATGGCGGACTCGTACACGGTGCGCACTTGGAACGCTCAGGGGCTGCCCCGGGACGCCGTTTCCACTGAGAACGGAATACTTGTGACGAGAGCGGGACGTTGGCCGCTCACCATCGACCCCCAAGAACAGGTGAGCGCCACCTGTTTACAATTTGGACAAAACACCAACAACAGATATACACTCATAAATTACATTTCCAACAAAAGTTGATTTTTATATAATAGCTACATACGGTCAAAATTTTGGTTATTGCGCGGGAACAAATCAAGTTCCCGGTATGAAAGGTATCCTACATTTATGATCGTAATATAAGTTACTTTTATAATCTGTTCAGGGGTTTTTAGTATAATACATATATAGTCAGACAGACAGATAAACATCACAAAAAATATGTTTTGACCTCTAAGTGAATCACAACCTCTAAGTGAATTACAACTGGAAGTAATACCGAAAAAGAATTTTTCTTCATAAAATCCAGCGATAATGAAATATAATGTGAAAAAGGATTTATAATATAATTGTCATCTTATTTTGAAGAATACCAGCCAGAAACAAAGAGACGACAAACTTCCGCTCCTGTCGAAGTTGTCAAGTGTCCGAGCCGACTTTAAGCAATACTCCTCTTTTTAACGTGCTTTACACACGTAATTACGTACTCGTAGATATTATATGGCTACGACGGTCATAAACGTATGACTCTTCACCATTTTACCATAAAGGTTACTACACATGTAGGAAATTATAACAAATCAATTCATAATTATTCCTATAAATTTGCCGGAATTTAATCCCAGCCGCGACAAACATTTATGAGACAAAAAATGGTTTCTTACAAGTTTGTGTTGTCGGTCATTTGTGTATTTTACATAAATGTACACCATCCATTCTGTCTACATTCAAGTTCAAAATTATCTCATCATGTATACAATGATTTCCCTGTCATACATATTTTTCTACACAATTTTAACTCTGATAATTATTGTAATTAAATTTATGTTGTAAATAATTGCATTAAAATCGCGAGCTAGTCACACTCACTTAAATTAAAAATTTCCGTTAAAATGTCGTACATTGAGCAGGTATGTTTCTGCGCTTAAATAATGGGGATACTAAAATGAAATCCTTTTTGAAATCGTAATCCCGAACCGTTTCATCTTCCTTATATTCTCGATAGATTGTTCTCACTTGAACCCCAGATGGATTCGAATTCGAACTAGTCAAATGTCGGCCCACTGATTGTGAATCATTACAACCAGGCCAATCGGTGGATTAGAAACATGGAACGGAATAACGGTCTGCAAATCACGAAGCTGAACGACGCCAACTACCTCCGTATCCTGGAGAATTGTATTAGACTTGGCTGGCCAATGCTCATCGAAGACCTTGGCGAGGCCCTCGAGGCCACATTATCGCCTGTGCTGCTGAAGCAAACTTTTCTGCAGGTAAGTTTACTTACTAATACCTTCAACGAATTAATCCATTACAGGTGATGTTTGTAAGGCGCTCTATCTTTGATTTCAAGCCAACTGCCCTTGCTCATGGTACACCTTGCGGAACAACGGATGTGACGATGGCAAATGGTCCCCCCATAATTATTATTTTAGATTAAAACTGTCATATCGTATACTGGATTACCTAAGTGATTTTCGTATCCCCTGCAAGTTCAAATGTGCCAACTACCTAGGACCAAGTTTACTGGCTCAAGAACATATTTTTCTTATTTTTCTTCAACGCTAACATACTTAAGCTGATTTTTAGTCGACAGCATCACTGGGCTACATTATTTTTTGGATTTGTTACAAGGCAACCCTGAGTAACTATACGAATAACTGAATTAGGCCAGAGATCTTAGTGTGCCCAAAACTAGATTTTCTTGTGTATACCAAACCCAGATAAAATAAAAATATAAATAAATATGAATCAAAATATAAATTATATAACGATGTATATTTATAGTAAATTTAAAGTTCACTGAGCTCTATAAAGCTGCTACTATCCGATTTTCTTAAAAGCCGCTCAAAAGAAAATTTCGAAGTCTGCCAACAACAATAAACGAACTTCACATCCCAGCGATTTCGTTCGATTAAACGTTTATCTATCTCAATAGCTAATAGTAGTACATCTCTACATAGTAATCTCTAAATAAATCATACTGAATATCAACATGGCTTCTACTCTAGAGTCCTTCGCTTCGCTCTGGATTCAAACAATCGCTTTTTTCCACAACGCATATTTTAGTTTCTTGTGACACAATCAACTATTATTGTTGATCAGTTTTTGAAGGTGATTACAAAAATATCACATAAAACTAGTTTAGTGTGATTAACGTTTAATGTTTCCCTTGAATGTCTTTACGAGTCAGGGTCGGAACGTCAGAGAAGTAATAAGCGGGTCCCTTGATTCCATTTCGGGCGGCAACGCGTCGGTGATCTTTTTAGATTTACTAGCATCCATGGGTGACTATTTGATATCCTTGAAGTGGACCATGCTATTCACAAATAGAAAACCTCATTGTAGTCATTGTAAAAATTCCGTTGTAAATATATATACAGCACATATATATATATATATATATATATATATATATAATTCCGAATGTGTAAAGATTTTTCAAAAGTATTGCACACGTTTACACATGTTCATTCGATTTATTTTTATTTATTGCGAAGCGATATACTGGTGTGTTGTTCATCATCCGATTCGACGGTAACAGCTCGCAACTTGTCTGTAGGCTGGGAGATTATTGATACACCTGGGTGACAGCGACATCGAGTACGACACTGACTTCAGGCTCTACCTGACGACGAAGCTGGCCAACCCGCACTACCTGCCCGAGATCTGCATCCAGGTCACCCTTGTCAATTTCACTGTCACGCTGTCGGGACTTGAGGATCAGTTGCTCGCGTGAGTGTTACCGATTGGTTTGTTTACCAGCGGCACGTCCTGGCTACGTTCTGGGATTTGACAATTATTATATGGATATGATGGATGGATATAATGGATTATAATACACAATATACACTTCTTTATGCCCATTATTATAATATATATATATATATATATATATATATATTTATTTATTTATTTGGAAACCTTATCAGACAGATCAAACATAATTATACATTAAAAGAAAATGTTATCGAACTACCCTTTGATGCAGCTTTACACGACCATTTGTATTTTACATAACATCTCGCATCAGACTTAATTAAAATAAACTCTTATCCGACAACTTTTAATATCTACGCTCTTTCTACGCCGGCTCTACATAATTCTACACTGAGAGTGCTACGACGTAGCGCCGTAGCATATTTAGCGTAGCAGGTGTAATATTAAGTTCCATTGCTGTTTTCAATAGTTTGTCAACATTTATGTATGTTAATTACAGTAATCCTGCGCAGGTGTTAATTGGGACGAATGCGCTATAGGGCTTGTATAAACTATCAAATGATAATCTCCTACACAATCTGGAATGTTTTCTCTCGCAAACTATTCGAACTTGTATTGATTTGTGATGTGACTTTTGATTGGCCTTAAGCACAAGTTACCGTTCCAATAATATCAACAATAATAACGTTTTCGTTATGCGTACTGCAACGGACTGGAATAGCCTACGCGCGTCGGTGTCTCCTGCCTAATTATGAAGTGAGAGTCTTCAAGAAAGTGAATACACTTTATAAGTATAACATTTTGGGTTTTAAATATAGGCCGCAGTCAATTTCAAATTATACAATTTAATTTCATTCAGTAAACAAATACTTTTTTATGTATTAGTTTATTGCATCGAGACATCAACATAGTAGTACAGTAGGATTGTTCTCGTAAAAGTACCGGTTGCGATGACTTTGTATCAGATTCTATTGGCTTCACAGTACAATTTTGTCCTTTAAACTTATTTTTATTCAAAATGTAGTAGAACGAGAACGGTCTCCTGACTTATTGTCGATATGTCACTCAGCGATGTAGTACGCCTCGAACGTCCGGATCTGGAACAGCTCCGGACTCAGTTGATATTGCGCATCAACACTGACAGAGCTACCCTGCTGGAGATCGAGGACAAGATCTTGCGGCTCCTTTACGCATCATCGGGGAACATCCTCGACGACGAACAACTGATCGAAACACTCAACGAGAGCAAGGTAACTGACGTGATCCGCTCCCAGCTTTGTCTCGCTGATAACATTTTTATGAATTTGAAATATTTGCCTTCCAATCATAATCATAAACATACCTTATATACATTACAAATTCTAAACCGACCTAAATACTATTTATACTTAATTGTATTATCGGTTTTTACTCTGGTAAATTTAAAATTAAGTCGAAACACTAATATAACTGGTAGAGGCTCGATTGTTACCAAGTATGTTATGTACTAGCTGACCGGCGTCGCTCGCTCCGCTTCAGAGAAACTACGCCTTACGCTTAGAAATAGCACCTGCATTGTTTTAGCACTGGGTTTTTCTGGTTCTATGAATGAGAAATATATTGATTTATAACTTTTTTTTTATTTATGGATGGATTTAAATGAAACTTAATTTTGAATATTAAGTGAAGGCTGACTACATTAGTTACATACATTAGTTAAAACCATAATTAAATCGATTAAGTCGTTTCCGAGATTACCACGCACAAACGCACACACAAACGGACAATAGTTCTAATATTTGTTTTGGGTTCTATTGCGTTCATAAAGGCCCCTAATAATAGTTTTTTTATACATAAACTTGATAAGCGATCAGTTACAATTTTGTTATATGGGAAAATTTGCCTACACTCGCATATAGTCATCTGTGTATACGTAAGTTACAAATAAATCGATTACTACACGAAGTAATATGTTGTACCTTGTATCGATATATAGATGATGTTTCGGCAACATTCCGACATCCATTAGTATTTGGTTGCGTACGACTCACTAGAATCTGTTTACAGTTAGGTGAATGCAACGGTGATTTGAACTACGAACTTGTGCCGTAGGTAATCCTCAGAAAGCATGTGCATAAGACGGTTCGCCCTAAATACCAATCTCTGCACTATATAGACATTATGTAGACTATTTTATATATAACATTTAACAGCTGATTCGTAATGATTTATCGTTGTATGGTCGTTAGAGGGTGTAGTGAATCTGGGAGTTGGTAAAGTGACATTGAGCAAAATGTGTAGAAAATTGGTAGGGCGTCCCGCGGAGTATTTTAAACCTGACTATGTAAGATTTCAGGTGAATAAGTTACAAGAAAACGAATAATGTTTTCTTCGAATATCATATCGTAGAGTCTCATAAGTAACCTCGTTTTGCAATACCCACAGACATTCACAGTTTCATTATTAGTATTGATTAATCAAGAGCGGATCGAATCGGAATCGGTCCTGAAAGTAGAGTTTTTTTTTTATTATCATAGTTACGATTAGATTTCTTAAATATGGTATAGTATATCTTAATAATATATCTAGGTTTCCTAATGAATGGACCGTGTACAAATGTCGTGCAGGAAACGTCGGAGATAATAAACGCCCGGCTACTGGAGACCGAAGCGACCGAGATCAGCATATCGGCCGCCCGCGAGAAGTACCGCACGGTGGCGACGCGCGGCGCCGTGCTGTACTTCGCCGTGGCGCAGCTCGCCGACATCGATCCCATGTACCAGTTCTCATTGAAGTACTTCAATCAGGTGAGACGAACGCTTCCAAATTTAAAATTCAAATTGACGATGACTAATATTCGGTAATGATACATTTTTATTTGGACGTTTTAGTCGATTTAATCAATTTTTCGTTAACATTACGGTTTGCGTATGGTGTATGTTTCCTCTTTATATATTGATGGTAGTAGTATAGTAAGGAAGAAGGAATTACAAGTTACAAAGTTTATTTACAAAGTAAATCACTAGGTCACTAGTTCACACGAACCTTGTGCACTCGATGACGTGGTATAAATAGAGTAACTGAAAAACAGATGGCGTTATAGGTTATAGAAAAATAATTAAACGATGCAACAATTAAAAATTTTTAGTCGACATTGTAATCGTTTTATGAAATAAAATGTAAACTGTATGATTTAAAAGGCATTCATATGAATCAGGTGTACATCTCATTTATTTGTTATAGTACCCATTCGTCAAGCAAAACTCACTGATACAGTTTACAGATTACAGACTGATGATTACAGATTCAATTCATATATGTTCAATGCCCACAGTATATAACTATATATAAATATATACTGGTGTTTACATGCATATAATATAAAACAATAAATATTAGTGAATTGAAAATAGTAATTAATTTTTAAAATGATAAAAAAATATTTACTGAGTTGATTGTACATGTCTGAATTTAATCAGTATCGAAGTAATAATAGTGCTAAAAATTTGTTTAGGACACAAACATAGGAAATAAATCTTAAATTTTCGGTGTTCTATCGTCGTGTCTAACGGCGTAAATTATTTTGTTTTGAAGTGTGAGAAGCTTTTATAAATGACAAAATTGGTATAAATATAGCAGCCCTAATAGTTGAAAAATTGTTCGCGAAATAGCTGCAATTTCTTGTTTAGTAACACGCCAATAGCTATTATGTTCACAGATTTAATGCAAGCACAAATCGTTGATCATTGGTGCACACGTTATTGGTGCTTTAGACCGTCACATACAAAATTATCAGTGCAAAAATGTAATATAATGTTATCGACCGCATAGCCCAGTTGATAGTGACCCTGCCTACCGAGCGACTGACAGATAAATGTTTGTTCTCGGGTCATGGGTGTTTGCGATGTCATGTTTGTGTGTCCATACCACTAGCAACATGGAGAATCCTAGTGCGGGGATGTGTGTATACTGTTAGCAGCAAAGTGACGTCACATCCGTTAAGAGGAAGGGATGTCGGACAGTCACCGCCAAGCACCTACATAAGACGATGAGCGCTCGTCTGGAGACACCTATATTTGTGGTGAACGTGTTAAGGGGAAACTCTGCCCGTTTGATTAGTCAATTCTGTTTCATCTTATATTTGTTTAGAATTGATTTACAAAAGTCTGCTTGATTTTCTATTTTGTAATTTATAAACTTCACCACTTAATATACCCGTGATCTTAATGAAGTTCTTATTTTTATTTATGTAGTCCCGTTCTGCTAAGAATACATTAAAAAAAATTATTTACTTGATTTATTCAATAACACCTAGGATTGTATAGAATGTTACGTAACAAACTTGTTGTATAGCCAAAGTGGGTCAGTGGAGCGAGTACGAATTCGCGCCAAAAATAGAATTTGATTCGTTCCAACTATAATGCACGTGTAAAATGGTTGACCTGAACTTAACGCACGGAAAACGTGGGTTCTAGTCCCGCATTCACTTTAATTTTTTCTAAGTTACGTGCATTTTAAAAAGGTAATATCATTCGAAGTGAAAGAAAACAAAATCAGAAAATCAGCTTATCTGACAGTTGACACTAATGTTCTCCTAGATGTGTGACGTCCGTCAATGCACGCTCGACCTGCATAGTGGACTGTGAGTGGCCTTCTCTTTCTCTCTTCTTTTTCATTGTGAGAGGGGGAGATTGGGACAGTAATAATAAAGACCGAAAATCTGCTATTTGTGTCTGTGCAGTACCGCAATTAAAAAAGTTTTTATCTAATTCATATAATTACGACTGAGTCGTACGCAAGTTGTTACATTTGGCAGATGTGAGACATTAATGACTTTTCATACGTACGTTGGTTACAAGTTGGTAACATATTTGTTAGGTTTGGCTGGATCGAGTGTACATTTTTCTGCCTCATCGCCGCCGCGACTAACGCCACATCATTCCCGTGTACCGTCCGCATTGTTTTATCAAAGGACTTGTGGGTGCCAAAAATGCCTTGAAACATTTCATGGCTTCACGTAAATCAGTGTCACATATTTTCTAGTTATTTTATCGATATCTTTAATATTCCTGGATCTCAATAAATATTCTTGTGTACTGCCTAAAACACACGACGCAGTCCATTATTGGGAATAAAGATGAAATTGGAATTGATCATGAAAACATAAAATACGTCCTCGCAGCATCGCGCATCGGCGCGGTTTCCCACAACAATAAAACATTGTTTGAACAAGTCTCGATGTGGTATATGGTATTGATCCAGCATTGCACACGGTAGGGCTTCGCTGAAGTAATGGTATATATTCACTTTATGAATATCTTCTCCTTTCTCCGGCGTTTCTTCCGACTGTGGTGGCAGGCTAGCTTCCAGCAGGGACTTCTTTTTCCGATATTATCGATAGGGCTGCCTATTTCGCATGCAGTACAAATATAATAATAGATATGTATGTAAACTATGTCAGGTAGGCTACACTGGTTTCATTTACAATATTATTAAGAATCATTTTGTGTTTAGTAAGTGCATTTATAATTTTACATGAAACCATTTCAGTTTCAGTATTGTGTATAGAAGTTTTATTGAAATTGAAATTTAAAATCATTTAATCGTTTGGTTATTCTGTAAATACACTTATGCACGTCATTTTTTGTTTCTACTATCGTTTCGAAAAGGTGCTTTAACATCGAGGAGAAGAAACGGCGAAAGAAACTCCTCAGCACATCTTTTAAACAACACATGGTAATTTAAGCCTGCGCGGAACCGGTTTCGACACTATTATTTCCAGGCGTCCTTCTCATTAATATATTTATTTGTACTATAATAACCTTTACGTATAAACTGTGCTTCAACACATCGCTTTTGCATTGAATATATAAAATATAAAAATTAAATAATCCTTCACGCAATGAAGTTGCGTAACCAATCTCATAAATGGTCGCAGCACCGGGCGACAAAAAATTTCCAGGCATTGAAGTTTTGTAAAACGAAAAAAGATAAAAACGGAGTTTTTAAAATATCTCTTTGACGGGCTCAGCATGTACATTAAATTTATAATATTGGTTATTACAATTTATTTTTTGTATAATTTGCTAGCTTCTTAACGTCGCCCACGGATAGTATCGAATAAAAGGAATGTCATTTAAAATGTTATACTGGCGATGGTTATTTTCGCGGCACATGGCACTCGTTGAAATCGATAAATTCTCGACTATTTACTCGTTCGAGCGGCGGGCGCGAATATGCGTAGGTAAAAGGCAAACAGTGGACTGTATAAAATGGCGTTTTAATCCCTTTTTGGCCAATACACCCGACAATAAAATGCACACATCAAAACGAAAATCCACCAACTTTAATCCCGTTGCATGATGACGTCCGCTGTCCGACACCGAGTTTGACGCTGGCAATATCTGCCAGTCGACGTGGTCACCGCGGATATACAAAGCGACGAAGGATACACGAAGTATATCAGTTTACAACCGAAACATGCAAATTCTACGCGACGACAAGGATTCGCACAGCTCGTATTTATCGTATCGCTTTTGGGAATTTATAATGGCGCGGTTGGCAAGAAAGGATAAAACGCATTAATATGCGTTATGCATAACATGCATGCATTATGCATAACATTAATAATGACGAACGTATTGCCCCAATGAAACTTAGATGTTACCAAGCAATAAGCAAATGTATTCTACTTTGGAATTTTTCATAAAGTATTATTACGCAGGGTAGGTACGTTTTTGAAAATCATTTTTATAATATCATCGGTATTTGAAAATTCTGCGCACATCCATGAATGTATTTATATCAATGACTCGGTACACCGTGGACAGGCACCCGTTAAAACATTGCAAGTTTGTAATTTGAATCCGTGCATTGATCAAAGGCCTCCGAGACGGCACAACGAACATATCTGTAAACTGTTGATGATAATTGGAACCGTTAGCTTTATGCATCAGATCATATCAAAGTGTGGTACTCCTGATCCCCTTGTTGTTCGTGTTTATGAAAACAACAAATAGTTTAGTAAAGTAACAGCGACTATTAGTGTTATTAGTATTAACGTTACTAATTAATTGTTCGCCGCCAACACCCGAGCGACTGAACAATATAACTACACGTACCATGCCTTTACTTTAGGACGCCAACGGTAACACGAAAGGTTTTAAAGGGTCCATTATAAAATATAAGAGCTTCACCATCGGATGCGTTCAAATGTTAATAATTTTCTTGTGAGTGACGTTCGCTCGTACAGTCCACGACTACGGTCGTGGTTGTCTGTGTCGTGTCGTGTGTCGTGTCGTGTCGTGTGTCGTGTCGTGTGTCGTGTCGTGTGGTCTGATTTAGTTTGCGTGGGTATTGCTGTAGCAACAAACGCTTTAACCTTCCAATTAACAACAATGACATTATTATCATCGACACTGCCACCTATATTACACGTTGTTAACTCTGGATAGGCTATCTTGACTACATATTATGTTAAGTTAATGCACACCGTTTTCAATACGGTGACTAATTGTTTTCAATAATGACAAACTCTGTGAGTGAACCTGCAGGGCTGAGAATTAACAATGTTCTCGATGTTCACGAAAGTGTGTGAAGTTTGCTTGATTATGGATTATTGATGGATCCAGGTATTCAACTTGGTGATCGAGAAGAGCGAGAAGTGCGACATCCTGGAGCGCCGGTTGGAGATCCTCCACGACGAGATCACGCTCGCGGTGTACCGCAACGTGTCGCGCGGTCTGTTCGAGCGGCACAAGCTAGTGTTCAGCTTCCTACTGAACATGGCGGTGTACCTGCACGCAGGGCACGTGGCCCGCGACCAGTTCAATTTCGTGTTGCGAGGCGCCGCCGGCACTAAAGTGGTGAGTGCATAGACTGACTACGCATTTACCATGCGCGCAACTTAGCGCCGTAAACACACACCATAGACGATACGGAATTTTGTTTTCTAAATAAAAATCTACTTATGAATCTACATGTACAGACAGGTCTGAGAATCGTGCATGAATAGTGGTCTCTCGAACGTGCCCCGAGTTGCTCAACTCGGTCGATCACTTGTGATACGTCAAAAGCCGTAGGGTTACGAGCAAATACATACGTATAATTACCACGATCCCTCTCTAATTATCCAATGAGTTCCGTTGCACCAATAGACTTGCAAGGACAGGTATCAATGACACAGAACACTTAGGGTCCATCGCTGTAACTATATCAATGCATCCCATGTGTAATATACGAGATTTCATGTTTTGTTTCATATTTATATGAAAAAATGTTATCTTATCATATATCTTATCGCGATATTAATTTACTACACATTCGAGGGCACGTCGATTTAAGCCATGGTCATTGTATAATTTAACTAATCGGTGCTTATTGCAGATTATGTGCACACTCGTATTGGAAGCAGTTCACATGTGAGATGTAGAAACATGCAGCAAATTTGATTGACAGTTTAATTATATGTATATGCGGCGATTAGACAGATATGTAATTTACAATGTTTATGCGCACAGTAATTAGGTTACTACTAATGTACTAATGGTTGGAACGTTGGTCTCGCGTTGGAAGTTATGTGCACATTTAAAGTTTGTGATGTCGTATTTGTGTACGATACGCGATATTACCCTCGACACAGTGAATTCTGGTGCGGGGGTGTGAGTGTGTGAATGTTTATCTGTTTTATCAGGTAAATGAATGTGTCATGATTTTATTACAACTACTTTTTTCGGAGACAGCTAGCCCTACTTCATCATCATATCAACCCATATTCTCCCACTGTTGGGCTCGGGCCTCTTCTCGATATGAGAGAGATAAAGGTCATAAACCGCTATGTAGGCGTAGTGCGGGCTGACAGAATTCACATAGCTTTGTGAACATTATGGAAAATACACCAGGTATATCGGATTTGTCACGATGTTTTCCTTAACCTAAGTAAGGGATAAGTAATTTGTAATGCGCACATAATTTGAAATATTCAAGGTACGTGCCGGTTCGAACTTGAGTCTCTTTTGCAGAAGACCGATGTTCAAACCAGTACACTACACACTACACTACACACTACACAGACAAAATTTAAAGCAGTAGATTTGGTAAAATTACAAATAAGAAAAAAATGTGACGAAAAAAACATCAGGAATGATTCTAGACCAATTTCAATTAACAACTAAATAATATGGCTTAAAGCCCTTGTCTCTGTACCCGCTTGTTATACTCTCACGTGGATAGGGCTACACAGTGGTAGATAATTTTATTTAGGTTATGGAAACTTTGTACAATTCACTTAAGCTAGGGTACAAATCTAATTTCATTATCATTACTTTGACTGTATATTCCGCACCCGATTCCTCCGGCAACCTCCCCCAGTCTCACCTCACTATAATGACCAGCGACACTGTCCATGACGCTAGTTATAAATAGTAAACTGTAAAAAATATGAAACATAAAAAGTAAAGATGTTATAATTTTCACAAAAAATATAGGAGTACAAATAAAAATGTTGGTACAAAAATTGTGCATTTAGAGAGCATAGCTATAAATAGGTATTGTACGGTGCAAACGTACACTTTGCGTTCTAAGCACTTTTACGCGCCACACGCCGTAATTAATTATTAAATTCAGTACGTTTACGGGAAACAATCAGACCGCGCGTGCTCTTTACATTTCATTAAGAACATCTTTATCAATACAAGTATCTGTACCCAGCAACATCTTTCGTTTAACTATCGTATGGAAACAACACCCCCTACAGGTATATTGTAATATTCATTAAATGTTGGCTATCTACAGTGAACAGATTGCGATCACTATCATACCGTCATAGTTTCAACACAAAAATAATTTAAATCAGAATGTTGTAGTTATTTTCTACAAAAAGCACTCCACCGACAATTACTGGACGTAACAATTACTGGACCGGATGAGAGAAATAAATTGCGGTTTTAATTTCTTCCTTAACAGAATATGTTATACGATCATACAAATCTCTACATCACCGAAATATAATTGTATCGTATAAAGAGGGGATCGGTGGTCCCCGCGACAAAAACTATAAAACGAGCGTCCAATCGATCGATATGAATACGACAGCGACTCACCTGGCCATAATAGTATACTTAGGACGTCACCAGTCGGTCAGTGGCGCTCAGGGAATTTAGGTTCCTCCGAAGGTGGAATCAAATATGAAATTATCTTAAACAAAGGAATGTGAAAGGAGTCATGGGGATGATACTTAGTGTTCCGTCGCGTGCCCTCCGGTTCAACGCACACACCGAGTTGAAGACGCAGCACCAGGGTAGTCATTTCAGGCAGTGATCTTCTACTAGCACGCCGAAAAACACATAAATAATCTCACTCCACGTAATATTTTCCGTAACGGCACGCATCAACGAAAATCCAGCTAAACTATAACGCGGCCGATCCGAGAAAATTTGACGCCATAGACGGCGTTGGGTGGACCCTCATTTTTATTAATAAAAATAAAAAAGTGCCTGTATACCTTCTATAGCTTAGAGAGTACATGTTGTGAAAATCGAGCAGTTCTCTATAGGAACTCTTTCATTTTATATTCTCACCAAACACTATTTGTTTTTCTATAGACGGATGTATTTTTTATTTTTATTGACAATTTACCATTTAAAGCTTAAGGAAAACTGGAGCTACTAACAGATATACGCAATGTCCTGGTAATATATAATTTGTTTTATTTTTACACCACAATGTTGTCGACGATCACAATTCGCAATACTAACAATGAGACATACGTCACGATTGCTCTAGTACACCGAGTGGCCAGTGCTAGTCTCCAATAAAAGCTATAAACCAATGCTAAATGTACACGTATTCATCGACAACAGAGTAGTGGACAGTAAAAAGCAACTAGACGTTCCGCCCGCAATGAACTTAGTTTTTAATACAGCTCAAAGAAAGCAAATTTACCTAATCCAAAATTCAAAGAAAATAATTTTTTTCTCTTACGATTATACAGAACTACAAATGAATTACAATTTGACTCAAGTCTGTCGATCATTAATTTGTAAAAATTTCAATGAATTATCATTTGTCAATATATATGCCACTCATTTTATATTTTCCGCCCACGGCGACTTAGGTGAGGCATGATTAAATCACAACATTTTCACTGACGTGAAGTTCACTAATATAAAAATCTAGTAGAACACTAATATAAAAAATTTATATCCCAACTCAGAATGTGGAAAATATTTTACAACCTCTGATATATATCACACGTGCCGACTTAATACTCACGCTCAAAATTATAACATTAATGGTAGCTTCTAATTTCTGCTCTGCAATAACATAAATTAACAGCCCTAGAGCCCAGCAGTTTCGTAATATTAACGCCACTAATAAACTATACATATATGTATATCTATCACAACATTTATCACACCTAAAATCAACCGTCAGGTGTTGAATGCGTTTCAATTGCAGAGTTTGAGAGCTCATCTACTCGCGAGTTTACCGCTTCACAGCTCTCGTGTGGATCATTATCATCACTTACCTTCAGTTATATCGTCTACTTTTCATTTCAATTACCCCGTAAGCGTTATCTCTCCTAAATATCGATGATATAAAAGCTTATTTCCTATTTCACGGAACCCTAGACCCCTCCAAAGAAGCCGCCAGTGGAATCTCTGACGGACCAAATGTGGTTGGCGGTCAATCACTTGCACGAGACTGACCCCAGTTTCGAAGGTCTCCCCGGGGACTGCCTCAAGAGAATTCCCGTCACCCTCGGCACTTTCAATCTGGTAAGTTAATATTAATATTAATTTAATTCATATCTTAAAGTTGAGTGTCATAACATCCGAAACATTGACGGTATCACCGACCCGTTGCCGTCCGAGACGGAAGCGTCGGACTCCATAAGGAGGGTAGTAGCTAAAGCCAGTTAAATATTATAAGAATTACTTTATATGAAAAGTATTAATGCTCGTTAATACCACGTTGTTATTGGGTGTAGGTACTGTTGCCTACCTTTGGGCTTTGGCATACATTTTTTTAAAGCCTAAAGAGGGCAGACGGACCACCTAATGATAAGTGGTCATATGGACGTAGGCAACACCAGAGGTGTTACCATTGCAACGTCGACGTCGTCGTTTTATTGAAGAACTTCATATTATGGCGCCCCGGCAATACCTCGGAAGGAAGTTTGTTCCGCTATCTGCGTGTGCGTGGCATTAATGATCGTGAAAACCTGATCGTGGTCGTGGAACTTCATTCTTCGGTGCTGGTGCAAAAGATGGGAGGGTGACGTAGACATCAGGCCAACTAATTTTTCTAAGAATTCACCGTTATAATAACGATAGAACAGACACAGAAAGTATATGTCCCTCTTAAAGCTTAAGGGTTCCAGCTTGTCGATAATTCGCGAATCGTGTCGATTCGAGCAGTGTGTTTTTGTTCAACGTCGTATGAACGGTGTTGGTATTGTGGCGCTTCTGCGCAAAGCAAAGGATCAGTACTCAATATGATGCCTGACTTGTAAAGCATAGGTTCAGACTTGAAACGTAAAATTGTTACTACTGATATTGTACACAGATATCAATATGCGAGCACTTTACAATTTAATATTGTCTTGGAACTCATCGCTCCAAAACATGAAGACAGAATATTGCTTATTGTCTTTCTTTGATATCTGTATCCTTTTCGTGTACAATACAATTTAGTATTGTGTTGCATATTTCTGTAGCGTACATTTCCGCTCAGTCTGAAAAAGCGGTAGTTAGACCATAGTTCCAAATGGAGGCTGGCATCTTTGAGGAATTATGAGGGAATGTAATTTATGAACTTTGCTATGCACGTTATGTTTCATAACTTTGCTTAATATTTAAAACAATGTACAACTTCAGCGTTATCTGTCTATTATATGGGTAAAATATTATATTCTCGCAAAGCATCTTATTTACATTGTTGTATTTCACAACCATACAAACGCATCAATGCATTATATTTAGATAACATCCGATACTATTGCTATAAATGATATTTGATTTGATATCTGTTCTAATGATCCGATAAATACCGATGATCAGTCCGATGATGACAATGATGTCTGTACCAAAACGCATTCACAAGTAGCAGTGTGACAGTCTGTCCACAATGTAGAAAATTAATGTTATACATATGTTTGTAAAACGGTTTCAATAAAGCGAACTGTTGCACTCGTAATTATTATATTGCAACCACTAAGCTACAAATCTTAAATATATTTTACAACAGAGAATCAATGGCGATCAATGTGTAAATTGGAGAGGTTTACTACTAGGTACTACCAGGTATGGTAGAGAACGTCGTCGACAGCGGCCATAGAACAGGATAGAAATAAAATAAAGTTAGAAACCGAGGTATATATATATATATATATATACCGGGGTATTATAGTATACGCGGGTATTCGAATAACCTACTTTTTTTACGGCGCACGGCGTTCTGGTAGTGAAATGCACGTGAATAACAATGTTCTTTTTTTAAAATTCATACAGATGTTCTTTTTTTTTTTTTCATTCATAGAGATACCACACGTCGAGCAGTAAGAATGTGACTGTCTGTTAAGTAAACCCTTTGCACAGAAGAGATCGAAAAAAAGCAAAGGAGTGTTATAATGAAATTCAGTACAATATTTTCTCATCCGTTTGGATTATATAATGGTTATTATGTCATTGGGTGTTTTAATGTTGGCAGTAAACTGTTTCAAAATCTTTTATAGAGGGTTTAAAGCATGGGAGTAGATAAAAGTAATTTGTAAATCGGATAGAAATTGTTTAGTACACCGCGTTGAGTACTTTAACAATTTTTGCCTGAAATAACAATCATAGTTTCTTTTACAAGCACAACTTACAATCATATTAGATATCCCTTCTACCAATAATATACTAAACCAAAAAAGGTTTTACAGTTTCGATTGAAATCGAATTCTGTTGAAGTTATTATTTGGTAGGTGTAATTATGAAAGCCTCGAGATATGCCATATTAATTAATATACTCGTGGCGTAAACTTAATTTAAGGGCAGATGTCATTTTAACATAGTTTTACAATTGTATTATTAATGTTATTTGTAACCTTCGGTGACGGTGACCTTTCGATAAGGTATGGAAATTCAATCAAATAGGACCTCAGGCGGGGTTCTAAAGCATACTTGGCTAGACTGCTCCTATATGGATTGATCGAGTTTAAGCAGGTTCGTATGTCGCCCGAAAGCTTTCGACATGACTAAACTTAAAAGCTAGTTAACCGCGAAGCTCTTTGATCGGGTATGGCACAAAGATATTCCATCGTAGTTCTAGGTATCAAACAACAGCAAGCACGTAGTGAGCACTTAACGTATTGCGGTAACTTTGTGCCCCCTTTGTAATACTGCCTCCAATCCCATGCTGGCAGAACAGGGTATCGTAAGAGGCGATAGAAGTTAACCTGCTTGGTGGTAGTGCTTCACATAAAGATTATGTTATCAGTATTATTATTAAGTCATTAATATTATTACTAGTATTATTATCCTTCCGTGAAGCCTGCTGTACTGTACTGTGCTGCGTGAAGCGTGTTCCGGCCGAGGGCTTGAGAGCCAGTACTTTCTCTCTTACCTTCTTCGCATTTCCTGGCCGACAACGCATCGGCGATACCTTTGGTCTCGCTGATGTCCATGGGCGACGGTGACCACTTACCATCAGGTGGCTCGTCTGCTCGTTTGTTTACCTATTGCTACTATAAAAACATTGACGTCCACAGGAAATCCACATCAACAAAGCGGATAATAGTCCGGCGAAGGTGAACTGGAACGACCGGCTGAGCTCGTTCGAAAAGCTGATGTTGTTGAGATGTCTTAAGGGGGAGAAGTTGGTGTTCGCTATCGCGCAGTACGTTAGCACCAGCCTCGGCGCCGTCTTCATCGAGAGCCCCACCGTGCAGCTCAATACGCTGTGAGTGTCAGACCTCTCATCTAACTTCTGTTGGTTGCTCTTTAGCGAGGTAATTCTCGAATCTCACAAAGAAGAAAACTGACATTTCCACAGTGAAACCATTATAACTGGAAGCATTATTATTAACCCAGTTACTCCCTATTTTTATATGCACACTATTTAATTAGTACAAATTGAACCGCCGCTCCGTAAATGTTATTGCTTACCATTTAATATGATATTTTAAAAATGCTATAATACTTGCTAGTGTAACGGTCTTACAAATATCGTGTGAAAACCAGCCTCACTAAGCTGATAGGCATCGATCTCACAATCAAAACTTCTAGCAGATTATTATCACGCATACGAGTATTAAAGATTAAATTTGATATAAAGGGTGACTACTTACGCGACATGCGCGGTATTAAAATATTAAAAAAGAATTTTGTGTAGTTCCTTTAATGTTATCGTATGATAACATAACATACACGAGAAGAGCTTAATACAAACGTGAGGTCAATCCCTTGTCGCTAAACGATATTGATAAGTCTCTTTATACCTGTTCATGGTGTGTTCTGCGCTGGAGCGTGCGGTCAAAGTGAGGCATGCTCGTAATGCTTTAATAATGTGTACCATAATACTTTGTTATGGTTATTAATATTAAAATAAAAATACTCAGAGTCAAAACACACTGCCAAAATACCCGGTGGAAAAGTATGAAATGTAATTCGTATTTGTGTTAAAACTCAATACGCTAACTCACAGTTGTTTAGACAAGCATAATTTAGCACAAATAGTTAACACGTTGCCGTTGCAGCGGAATATAAGCTTATGTACAATTGTACATGTATCGAGAATTGCTCGTATAGATTCTCCAATAGAGACGTAGAGAGTAGCCTAGTAGAGAGTAGACAGACAAGCGGCAAAATATAGACTGCTTGGAGTTTGTTTGTGATATTCACGTCGGATAATTTTATATATAAAATCAGCATCTTCGAACATGATGTCCGACGCTTGTTTAGATAAAAATTACGTCGTACGTACATAAAACGAGCATTAAATAAATTGTATTAATTAAAGTGTATAAAAGTGAGTTGTGATAAAAAAGACGATGCACGTATTAGCTTTCGTGATGAAGATTTAATTAAATCTGATTCAAAGTTATATAAATAAATGCATTGAGCCGATACCGTCAATGTAATCACTGTACGTACGCACCGCGCAGACATGTCGACCTCACGACACGATGTCGTCGACGATGTGCGACGCCTGATCGGCAACGTTACGGGATTGCACATGACAGTGCCGATGGTATCACATGCGCCACGACCAGTTTGGTTGTACACTGTGTGCAATCGCATCGTGGACCGAGCTAGATTGAGTCATACTGAAACACCGCACGGCTGTTGGTGATGACGAAGTAAAATATGTTGAGTTCCGTTGAACGTTGTCGCAGGCACGGTAAGTCTGTTGTTACGGTCGTAGATCCGACTTGATGGTGCTTTAAGACGGTATCGGCTCCGTTGCCGCTAGTAATGAGAATACGCGGCTACAATCATAGCAAGCTGGTTCGTGTTCGTAATGAAGAATTTTGCATTATACTCTTTTATGAACTCACTGAGTCGATATTTTCAAAGTGCGTTTGGCATCACCGAGTTGATTATGTTGATTCGATTAATTATAAAAGTTGTTCTTGAATCTATTAATGATGTTAGTTAATTCGTCTATTGTTGACCCTATTAATGATGTTAGTTATTTCGTTATTGTTGATCCTATTAATTTTGCTAGTTGTTTCGTTATTATTGATTCCATTAATTATAAAAGTTATTGTTGATCCTATTAATGATGTTAGTTATTTGGTTATTGTTGATGCCATTAATTATGCTAGTTGTTTCGTTATTGTTGATTCGATTAATTATATTAGTAATCTGTATATATGTTAAATTAAAGTGAAGAAGCTATTGTTCATGTAATTAAATGTTTTGTAGTGTTACATCGTTTCATATTTGTAGATAGTTAAATATTTCGTAGTATTATACTACCACTAGATAATGATAGTAGAGTATTTTTAAGAAATTTAGGTAACATGCATTGGCTAACCTCAACCTTAAAATGAATAGTTAATGTATATTATTATAAAAAAAATATTCAATAGTTATATTTATTGTATGGTCATCAATGTGTTATGTATAATATTCTCCGACACTCTAATCCGTCGTGAACATAGCACAGCGAGAATTTAGACGAATGCTGCATTTTCAAACTACCTGTATACGAATTATATCGTGCTACTCGGAAGTTAGTTCGGCTGAATTCTTACTTCGCTAGCTTTTTTAAATATATACGTACGAGTATGTGATATCTTAAATAAAATGTAAATATTTGTAAGTAATATTAAAGTGAAAAAAGTACATTTATTATTAAATTTAAAGATATTCCTTTAATATTACTGGCATGTACCTAATACTAGATAATTAATAATTAGGTACTCGTACCCCTGGTAGTATTACAAGTATGTTTCTAACATATTTTGTAGCAATATTAAATATTATATTTGGTTAAGTAGGTATTGTAATCCGTATAGTTATTATACTTGTTAGTATAATATTCAAATCACTGGGACTGTGTATGTATTTAGCTGTATAATAATAAGTATTTCTACGTTCTAAGTATATTTATAATATTTTACAATATTGAAATATATACAATGTAATTATTCTATAGTGATTGTTAAATTAAAAGCACACGCACAAATAATATTGGACGCGTCTGCACAGCACGCTACTTCTGCGATCACACCGAACAAAGTCACAGCACACACGGACTCCGTTTTAATATTGTCTGTTGTAATATTTTGACGTGAGTTTGACTTGTGTGATAAGTCGTACATTACTAATTCTCGTTCTAAATCTTATAATCGTTCAGTTTAGTATTGTACGACTTCAATCAAACACTGTGATACCGTTCACACTAGTCGCAAGCGTCCATGTATTTTTCCACTCGACGGCCATCGTAATGTCGTAGTCATGTTAATAATATTGATTAAATATGTCGGTATTAAATATTTAACGGTATTACAGTAACTGATACCTTGTAATATATGTACAGAGGTGCGTTGAGACAACTAATGCGCGACTCAATTTTTCTCACGTGACATGCAATATTGTAACCGTGTACGTGAACACCATTGTCGGGCACTGTGTGTGTGTGTGTGTGCTGTGTCGTACCTGCAACTCGTTCGTCTAATTGCAGGCGCACCCTGTATACGTTTGGTTGTAGTCATCTAAACGCACCTGTTGCTGTACGTGTTAGTAGCGGTTGCGTAGAAATGTCACGTGACTCTATTATATTATCATACTAGAATTTACGTATACATTGTAGCTTATGTAGCGCCGTTCAATTCAAAATTTATGATGAAGCACTATTAATATATCAGCGCACAGCAGATCTCGAGTTTCATTGATACCCAATGTACCTGCATCGAATTGAGTAAATATTTTACACGTGTGCAAAATACATTGCTAATTACATGGCACCAAATTATAATTACCCACTATAGATTTGCTATGTTATCAAAACTGCCATTCTTACCGTAATGAATATGTAATTGGACTAAAATTAACTGCAATATAACTATACTTCGTTCAAATTGGACATGGAAACTTTGTAAACAAACCATTAAAATTCTTTTGTAGGGTTTTCACCAACTGAACTGTATTTGTAAATCAAATGCTTTAATGAAATTAAACTACTCATTATATTATTTGTGAATCCTAAATTAACTTAGTATCGGTCAATAATAACTTTAAATCGCGTGAAAATGAAGTAAAACTAATGTCATAAAACACTTTCGTCATTGAAAAACTCACGCAGCCACAACCTTATTTTCGTAAAGCGATTTGTAACATTTTCACAAAATATTATGGTTTGGGGTAAGCTTGCCTATACCTATAACAAGAAATGACTATGAATACATTACAGCAATAATTATTCTAATTAACTTTGCAACTTGGTCGTATTATATTCCGATACAAGAACGTTTTGTTCCACGCAATATGTATAATAATAAAATTAATAACATTAAAATTTCCAACATGATTTATATACATAAATTCTATAAAGGCTATTTAGATTGTATTCATGACTAATTCATATTTATTTAAATTATTTACCTGCTGTAAAATAAATAAAATTGAACTTGAACGACAACAATAAAAAAATAACAGAACGTTACGCGGGTGGCCGGCCGCCACAGACGTTACAATATTAAAGTAATCTGTGGTCATAGATACTGATAATAGAACAAAAAGTTTCGTGCACATGTTTGTTTGTGGTTGCCAGGCAACATTTTATTTACAAAGTTTCCATATCCAATTTGAACGAAGTACAGATAAGTGAGCACAACACAACACCGGGCTTAAATTTTTCGTACCCCGAACAACATTACACGGTAGGTACTAGTAAATCGCCTCCTCAGGTCGGTTCCGAAGACGTATAAATATACAGTAATAAGTCACAATCAGGGATGTTATGAAGCGCTGTAACCATAACCGAAGCTATTGGATATACTAATATAAAATTATATTCAAAACCGAATCCGATAAAAAAGTTTCGGATAATTTCGGATAGAGGCAGAGTCTAAATAAAGCACGTTATGACTAGTTACGCTGACCGAGTCGATACATTAGCCGCGTCGTTCTCATTTTAGCCAGTTTTGATTATTTAATTTGTTTTTTTCTGTGATTATAATACCACATAAAACCTAGAAATAAAGTCAAACTTTGTAAATACGTTATATATTTTTTCCAAGTCGTAAATCATCTAATATCCGTAACCGAAATTGTCCAAAACAATCGAATGATTTGAAATAACTCCATATCCATAACTGTAACCGAAACTGGTAAAATATTATTCATATACTAGCTGACCCGGCAAACGTTGTTTTTCCATATAAATTATATATATATCGCTAATCATAATAATTTGAGGAAAAAAAATATATCAATGCCTTAACTCAATAGAGTGTACAATATGTTTTGTTAACATGGTGTGATATGAATTAATTATTTAATAATAAATTTATTTGAAAATAACACTGAAATACTAAAATAATAATTGTAAACGTCACTATTACGATTGATGCACAAACAATAATAATAATGGCCGAAAACTGTAGGTAGTGAGAAAAGAGATCTTATCCCTACTCCGTGCTGTTTACTGGGTGAGGAGTGACACCGGTAGACGCCTGGCGGGGTCAACTGATCAAGTGATAATTAATCAGTTATCGACCTGGGTTGAAAATTATTGAATTACTAATATCACTATTTAAAAATAGGGATTGATGGTAGAAGGGTGAAAATGAAGAGGTTGTATGTATTTTTTCATGCCACATCATAAAAAAATAAAAATAATTGTCCAAAAAAATTACATAAATTTGTGGTGGACCATCCTTATCACTTAGGGGTATAAAAAATAGATAATAACCTATTCTAAGACCTACTGAATATACATATAAAATTTCATCAAAATCGGTCAAGTCGTTTCGGAAGAGTATGGTAACTAAAACTATGTCACGAGTATTTTATATATTAAATATGCGTATCCATATCCGGATCCAAAATTTTATATCCATAACATCCCTTGTCACAACACAAATACAGTCTTATATTCTGATGTCATTTTACAATTTTATACATCCGATGAAAAACCAAATTCTTACATCTTGGCGTATTTGTTTGTGTCCGTTTCTCACACCGAAATTTAGTAAGTAAATATGTCCACGTATATATCTTTACACAGTCCAGTTACTCAACAATGTCTACGATAAGTAAACAAATGCTGATCTCGTAAATTTGAATTAAAATAATGGTATTATTATACGTCCTCTTATAGAAAGAAAGAAAAACGTTTATCCCACATGATGCAGCGAATAACAAAAAATAATACTTAAAAAAAAGTAATTAAAAAAATAACAATAAAAGATGCGGAAAACGCATGCACTCAGCTTTGCTGCGGCGGTGCTAAAGTCGCAACGCTGGTTTTCAGTGCATCCGTCTGTGACACAGTTCAGGTGGCGGCGAAAATGGAGTATACTCTTAATAATTAATTAAAACTACTTTACCCGTATCATTGTCAAATGAAAAGGCTTTTAATGAAGATTATAATTTCTTTGTAACATTTAATGCATTCCGGATAAATTGAATGAGTCAAAATACTCGTAGAAATGCACGGAAATTTACCATTACTCCCGGCATCTTTATCTTCAAAACTACCATCCCTAATATTTTAAAAACAATACCCAAATTCCACTTACTCGTCCATAATATTTTATAAGCAAAGTTACAGCTCAGTTGTTGAAGCCTTAATTTTTTATATAAATCGGGAAATACTAACAGATACATTAACTTACGAAAATATATCTCGCACAGGACCGATTTGGCTTTGACCCGTTTATTTATTAATTAATAATTCGTTTCAATTTGTTCGTATGTAATTCCTGTAAATCATGAAACGACGAATGGAGAGGAAATTTTCCAAGCAACAAGATCTTAACACAAAAATCGGCAGCTTTATACTACTGCTGATTTTTTTAATTTCATAAATATTATGTTTTTAATATCAAAATTCACCACGACCTGAAGGAATAATTGATGTATGCAGATAGTTAATGTTATTCTCATCATCGTCCATCACTTCACACGTTGAAATTTGGTGCAACCATACTGTTCAGTTGGTTTCGTAGAAAATTTTTTGTACCATTGAAAAAAATCAAAAAATAAAATAAAATCGAAAAGTGAAAAAAAAGTAAAAACTTACAAAAAGCGATGTCGTAATTCAACGCCTCCGGGTGGGTTCGAACCACCAACCTTTCGGTTAACAGCCGAACGCGCTAACCATTGCGCCACGGAGGCTTGTGTCTGGAACTATGAATTCTACGTACATTAGCTTATTTATTTTCTTTCTTATAAATTAATTATTGTAATAAATTTAGTCGGGAGAAGAATTATAACACATATACGTATTATAAAGCACAAATTGATTTGGTTAGCATAATAAACGTAAAAGGTAACGTATAACATATTTATATAGTTCGGTATTGCTAGTAACAAAACTAAACAACATGATCAAAGAATTTGGTGAGATGCGATATACTTTATGACCCGAGTTTAAATCCTGGCTTCGTTCACGATGCCGTTTCTGTAGAATTTGAAAATTGAGATCGTAATTTTATGACGCGTTATTATAATAAAAAATTCGTGTATAAAATAAATAATAATAAATTTATTAAATAATAATATATTTCTAGAGAAACTTTGGCACAAACATAGTTTTTAGTATCTTAGTACAAACACCTAGTGTAGGAAAGAAAATCTTTATGTATTTTGTCCAAATTATCAGGTTGTACCTACAAATAGATAGTTTCAAATGTTTATAAATAAATATTTGTCTACATTAATGATGTTATATAAGCATATTTAATTAGAAAAATAAAGACAACTCATACCCTTTGTAAACGTAACATTCAGACGTGGATGACGACTGCTTTTGAAAACTTATAATTAATTAATATTGTGGGATACACGAGCGTGTGTCATGTGGTTCAGAAATATACCATACATATATATATGTATTTGAAACAAAGTGTTGCAGTTCACAAAATATCTACTTTGAGAATCATTACTATAACTTGAAGAAAAATATATTTTTAGTAAAAGTGTTGGTTTAAGTACGAGTATATGCCACTCTATCGCTACTACCAGGCCTGATGCCGCGAGCCGATCGTCGCAGGAAATACATATATACGAGTACTAGATGTACGACTGTATCAATGTTACCCGAAAATTATGAATATTTATCATTCTTTTTACATAAAATAAGTTAATGCTTGACAACAATCCCACCTGATGGTAAGTGGTGATGAAGACTAAGATGGTGAACGCACTAACTTATAAATAGCCTATTCACTCTCCACTTGAAGACTCCAACATCGTAAACAGCCGGGAACACCTATATATTAATAAAAAAAAGAAAATATATAAAAATATTTAAAATATAAGAATAAATAATATTTAAAAATAGTATAATATTATTTAATAATATTTAAAAGCTATATTTATAAACTTTAAAAAACTATTATAGCGCGTCTGGTACAAGCCGGAAAGACACGGCTGCGCTGCAATCTCTAATACGATTTAAACATTTCCTTCATACGAAGACAGAGCTTATGCGTATCCAAACTTTCGTATTGCCCATTACGGATTATGCTAAAGCATGTTACCGTGACCTGACTGAAAAACTTCCCTACAAATTGGAACTTAGAAACTGCGACTGTTTCATTTTTGTTTTACGAATTTTACGAAAGTCTCAGTGTCGACGTGAGTGAAATCTCACCGTGTAGTATACATCAAAAACGTATATCTAAAATTCTCCTTCAACTGTACTCTATTCTGAATAATCCGTTCAACTCACTCACCGCATCTTAATAATATTTAATATCACTGCCGCTGTGATTCCCATGACGGAGTACTTGGTTCTGCGAAAGTATTGCACTCGGTGTATCTGACCCTCAGTTCGCAGTCAAATAAATCTAAATCTTTCATCGAACATAATTCAAATTAAACATCAATTTTATTCAGATTTTTTTAAGATCACAACAAAAAATCAACTAAATTCCTCGAGCCTTTCTCAAGTGATAGATGACTTTTTACACATGCCGCAATGGATTTATATATACATTTATAACAATTTGAAACCGCATCATAATATATATCATATAATTATTAAGTGCATAACTTAATTGATATTTAGGCATGTGTGAACAATATTTACCTTTATTAAATTATTATTATTATATCTGTTTATTATTATAATTCACTGAAATTGCTGTTGTCATCTTAATTCAAAGTTAGTGTAATTTTCTCAATAAATTAATTAAAAATAAGCGTAATATCGTATTTTTATGACTGGAACCTTTGAATAAACCAAATCTTATAGATATATACTTAACATATTATTTAGAGTGCTAACACAAGCTTCACGTGCCTTTTTTGGTTAGTACGACAGATTAGAATCCGAATCTCCATTTTACCATTGTCATTTTGACAGCAGTGACGTCCTATAACTGTGCCTAATATGTAAAGTGTATTAAATTTCAAATTCCAAATCGTCATTTATGTAGTTATATTGTAAATATACTTATGCGCGTCATTTTTGCTTTCACTACCGTTTCTAATAGTTGTTTTAACAACGAGGAGAAAAAACGGCGAAAGAAACGGCTCATCACATCTTTTAACAAGACATTTAGGTACTTGGCATTGAATTTTGACAATTACAAAGCTTAAAACTGCACGGAGTCGGTGGCGGCCTTCTTATTTCACTCCCCTAATATCGTTGAACTGCAAGCTGTGCTCCCACGCGCCGTTCGATAGTTCCAACAGGTGAACCGACGATCGACTTTGGAACATTGTACTAACAATGAACACCGAGCCGCATAAAGGGACGTTGAAACTTTTGGAGGCGATATGAAGACGAAAGAATATGAAGACGAAGTAAATAAAGCCTATTTCTTCACGATTTCACGATTGTGTGTCAATTTTTTGCTTGTAAATATTTAAATTTAGTCGTACAAATAGTTCATAGCTATAGATCTTTTGAAAAGCTAAGGTGCCCAATGGTAAACCAATGTGATCCGTTGGACGCCAAAATATGTTTTTAGTCGATTATCTTAAAACGATTATGTTTTTAATAATAACAATTTAATCATAACGACTCTTCCGCGAATCTGTTTGTAGTAAACAAAAAAGCCCTAACAATCAAATGATCATAATTTGTATGTTCAGTGTATTTAACGAACTAATGACACAAAATCAAGGGAATCAAATATTTCTCTTCGTAATTTCGCCTGTACTGACGAGAAGCCCCACGACGCAATTTCTTAAAACGTTCCACTAGGGACGCACGGGTGTTTTAATAACGCGCTAGTGGAACCAACGACATAACTTAGGGAATTGTAAAATATGATTCGCTAGCAGTTTTGTAAAGAAGACAAATAGTTTTTTTTTCTTATATACTCTGATAGCTCCCTGCCTTCTATTACCTATATTTGCTAATGTTTTATATTACTTTTTTGTCATAACATAAACTAATTAATATTGTCAACGAGGGAAACATTGGTCATTTCACAACACTGGGAATCCTAGTGTAAGACCGATGAGCAATTTATTGTGCATAAATTGTTTGTATTTAATAAATAAATAATTGTGAATAAAACTGTGATAAAAAAGCATACTTTATATATATATTTTTCAATTATCAACTAATTTACTGGCTGATGAGTTATCATAATTTGTTTATTTACTGTTTACGATTTTATGTTTCGTTAGTAGTTTGCTCACAAAATGTAAAGAGGACGCGTCAAGGGTATCAATTTTCATGACTTTGGGATTTTTTTTCAACTATTTATACCTATATTAGATATGATATCTATCATACCTCAGTTAGCTCGTACATGGAGATATCATAAAAAAATATATCTGAGATAAAAATTTCTCTAACATCGTTCTTCGCGTTGATTGCGTCCAATTTTTAATGTCTCTTTAAATAAAGTCACTTTGTTCGTCTGTTTTTGCTGGTGATATAACCTCAAAAAACAAATTTACGAAACTCAGTATGCTGCTTATTTGCAATTTATATTGCAATATATGTATATCGACGGATCTAAATTATGTTTATAAGTAGTGCGTTATTAATATTATATATCGTCATTTATAGATAGATAACAGCAGAAATGGGCAAACGGATATTGTAAGGCTTAATGTCTTCGGGAGAGTGTTACTCATATGTTCCTGCCGGCCACAATGACCAAACGAGATCTATAAATCTATTGGATCGAAACCTATGAGTATATTGATCTAATTTCCAAGTCTTATTATTAAGATGAACCGAAGGACGTTCTAAGTATTTTGACCTTTAATATCGCGAGACAACTTTTTTTCGGCTAATATATTATGTGTGTAATATGTGTACTATTGCAATGATATCATAGAGGATATGAATTTTTCGTCTCTGCAGAATCTGCAAATTACTTTACTTCTATGAGTATTCACAAATTTAATAAGTACACCCAATGCATTACAGATACGCCGATACGGCATGCATGATCCCTCTGGTGTTCGTATTGAGCACAGGGTCGGATCCATTCGGCGCGTTTCAAAAGTTTGCCACGGAGATGGGCGTGCGAGACCGCGTACATTCCATCTCGCTCGGGCAGGGTCAGGGACCCGTCGCGGAGAAGATGATCAACACCGCCAAACCCAAGGGAGACTGGGTATTTTTACAGGTAATGTTTTCCCAGAAATTAGAGTGATTCACCATATCTAGTAGTTGGCTGCATTTTGATCTGTGGCAATTAATTAGTTTCCACTGAAAAAGTAAACCTCAAATCCCAAACGTTACCTTTATGCATGCACCATGCACTATGCTTATTCAAAGTAAGTTACAGAAGCTTTGTTCCAAAGTATCAAATCAGAGACTCATTTGTCAGTCTAAATCAGAATTTTATTCCTTCTTACTCACTGTAATACAGTCTATCGAAAATCCCTGAAGGGTAAGATGGATTGAAGTGAGGTAATATTAATATTTTAACATAATTGCTAACTTAGTGAGATTCATAAATCGTTCATGGTCAAAAATATTTTTTTCGTTGCTCATATATCTAAAACATGTTTCTTGTCATAAACCTACCACTGGCCGGCAGAACTGCCACTTGGCGGCATCGTGGATGCTCAGTTTGGAGCTGATAGTGGCGAACCTAAGCAGCGAGCAAGACACCCCGCACCCCGATTTCCGCCTCTTCCTCAGCTCAATGCCCACCCCGAAGTTTCCCGTATCCGTACTGCAGAATTCCGTCAAGGTCACCAACGAACCGCCTAAGGGACTCAAGGCGAATGTTAAACGAGCGCTTGTAGAAATGGAAGAAGACTTCTTCGAGAACCATGGTATGTTACCTTTTCTTGTTAGTGGCTCAATACTTTATAACTACTATTACTGAGTGTTTAGCTGCAGAAATTTCGTTTCGTAGTTTGAGGGCTTATTTTAAAGGAACCAATAAATTCACTTTGAAAACTATTTTAAACTAATAAACCGCCCTCGCATCGCTTCAGAAAAACTACGCCTTATGCTTAGAAGTAGCACCTGTGTCGTTTTAGGACAGGGTTTTTCTCGTTCTGTTAATTGGAAATAGGTATATTAATTTATAACTTTTTTATTTATTTATGATTGAAATGAAATGACCTTTAAATGTTAGGTGATGCTTAATGTAATAATACATTATTGTAAACGCACAGTCAAAAATTCTAAGAATATTATTTAGGGTTCTATAGTCTAATACAGGCCCCTAATAATATTATAATAGAGGTCAAGTGATGGTAGAATAAAAAAAATGATTCCAGGGGCACACGCACTCATAAAACTATTGCTTCCTTGTTCTCGCTTAGTTTTTTTTTATGTTAATAGCCGACAAACGAGCAGACGAGCCACCTGGTGGTAAGTGGTCACCGTCGCCCATGGACATCAGCAAGACCAAAGGTATCACTGATGCGTTGTCGGCCAGTAAATGAGAAGGTAAGAAAGAAAGAACTGGCTCTCAAGTCCCCAGCCGGAACATGACGAGTCGTTTGGCGGCTGACTCGAGCAGGAGGGTGGTAGCTAGCCAGGCAGACTTCATGGAAAGATAATAATACCTGTAATAATATTAATGACTTAATAATAATACTGATAATATAATCTTTACGCGAAGCCCTACCACCAAGCAAGCTGACTTCTGTCGCCTCTTACGACACCCTGTGTTAGCGCCGATTAGGCATAAATTCATATCCACCCTCAATTACTTTTATAAACACGTCTGTCGAATCCCACCGCGTGTTAACCAGTCCAAATCTGGCTACCAAGCAAACCGCATGCTCATTGAGCCCAACCGCGCCGCTGTTCTTCCACTGTCGTGGATAATCTATCATACCGCTTCATAACCGCTCCGCTATCGAAGGTCGTGTGTGTGTGTACTCTATACAGTTTGGACGAACCAACAAGCTGAAGAAACCATCAGAAAGTAAGTCGCGTGAAGAAAGACGACGGATCTTCACACCACCCGTCTTGAAGGCAAGTCCGAGCTGATTTAGTACATATATGCACACACGGAATTCCGCTTTGGTTAGCGATCAGTGCTATCGCTGTACTGCCGCGCCAACATAAATTTTGGTACCATCGAGCTGGATTAGTTCCTAGTGATTGTAGCTGAACAGTCTTTGGACTTAAATTTAGTCCCTATTTAAACCGCATTCCATTATATACTTCCCGCTAAATATAGTTTGTTACAACATATTTGTTTGTTGTAATCATCCATACATATAATATTTTCTATTCGTGTTCCATTTTCTACTCATACTTTGCGTAATTTTAACTTTACAATATTTTATTTGTGAAGGTACTTTTGCATTACGCTTATATTGTTTGATCAGTTAGCGCGCGGTCGAACGATCTAGAAATTCTTGTTATCTTGAAACAAATAAAATCTTTATTTGTGTGGACATTAGGACTTTTACGATGCCGCCTAAACGCGATCTTCCTGACAAGTCTAATGCAGATGAATCTGCCGAAGAAAATGAAATACCTATTTTAAAAATTAACTTGAAGGTATTAGAAGGCAGACGTGACGCTATTTTCGCTCGCTTACAGATCGTTTACGATCGCTCTTTAAATGCCTTTGAAAATAAAGCTTCTGAAGAATTATTCATGTGCAGTACAGCTACTTTGGATAATTTACGCGTAGAATTCAATAATATAATGGATCAGTTAATTGAAACACAAATAAAGATTAGACCTCATGCTGATTTAAATTTTCAAAGTCACGCAGCCTTTGAAGATTTGTATTGTCTCTGCAAGTATGTAGAATCGAAACTAAAAACCGCAAACATTCACGAAACTGTACCGCCTTCCGTTAATAAAAAAATAATAAGGTTGCCTGAACTTGAACTAGCCACCTTCTCAGGTGATCCAATTAAATGACCAATTTTTTATGAATCTTTTAAGCGCACTATTCATCTGAACCCTGATCTTTCGGACCATGAACGAGTTCAATATTTGATAGGCAAACTGTCTGGTCGCGCTTTAAGCGTGTGTGTTGGTATAACGCCGAACGGTGATAATTATCAAACTATCTGGTCGTCATTAGTTGAACGTTATAACGACAAACGAAGCCTCGCTACTGCATATTTAGATAAAATGTTTGAGGTTAAACCATTTACTATTCCTAATTCAAAAAATATAGACATGTTTTAGATTCGTTTTGTACCGCTGTGTCTAGTTTAAATTCTTTAAAAACTGATAACTTATCAGGTTTAATCATTTTATATTTGGCTTTAAAAAAAATTGATTCAGAAACAGCTCGGTCCTTTGAAATGTTTAAGCGTGGCACCGCGTTGCCTACTTACAGCGATTTAGTCAATTTTCTTCGCGAACAATCCAAAATATTGGATCGCACCGCCTCAGCCGTTGTTAATACAACTAATAAACGTATGTCTGAAACTACGACCAGAATAAATAAACCCGCATTTAATGCTAAATCTACGCACTCTTTCGTTACTTCTTCCCCCTGGGATAATAACAACCGCCTTCCAGTTACTTTATGTCCTGTATGTAACGGTAATTGGCATCCGTTGTATAAATGTCGTGTATTTTATGATCTGCCAGGTGAAAAAATATTTAAGCTCGTTAAAGATAGTCAGGGTTGCACTAATTGCACTAAGTCTTACGCACAATAACTCCGCTTGCAAGTCTATATGAAAATGCCGCTTTTGTGAGTGTAAACATCATTCCTTGTTATGTCGAAAACAAAATGCTCAATCCCCGAGTGAACCTACTTTGAGTCCCGCTGATCAGGAATGCAAAGATATTTTTGTTAATAATTTTACTCGTGATGCCTCAGGATGCTATTCGGTTGCATTACCCTTCTGCCGCGACACCACTTTATTGGGTGATTCGTATGAACACACTAAAAAACGCTTTATGTTACTTGAACGTAAATTAATTTCGAACCTAGAGTTACGTTTACAGTACGTCGCCATCATCCGTGAGTACCTAGATAAGGGTTACATATCACCAATAACTACCGATGATTGTAGATCTGGTTATTATATTCCTCATCACGCCGTAGCGAGACCCGATAAAACCACAACAAAGTGGCGAATGGTGATGGATGCCAGCGCTAAAACTACTTCGGGTGTTGCACTTAATGATATTTTACATACGGGACAAAATTTGCAGAACGATTTATTTATAATTCTAATTATTTTTCGTCTTTATAAAATAGCTTTCACATCTGACGTGAAACAAAGGTATTTACGCATTTTAACGCATGACGTCCATCGCATGTTTCAAAAGTTTTTATTTCGGTTTGATCCCGCACAATCGCTACATATTTATCAGTTTAACCGCGTTTGCTTCGGTCTACGAAGTAGCCCGTTCTTAGCCATGCGCGTGCTTCGGCAGCTCTGCGCCGATGAACGCGATCGATTCCCGCTCGCTACCGCAGTTGTAGAAAACAATTGTTACATGGATGACATTTGTTATTCTGGAACAAGTTTGACTGAATGCTTACAACCAGAGATGATCTCCGCGCGTTGTGCATGGCCGGGGGCTTCGAGCTCGTGAAATGGTCTAGTAACGAACCGGAATTATTGGACTCTCTATCTGAAACGCTATGTTATAATTCCCGCATTGATTTTAACGATCCCGCGCACACGTTAAAAGTGTTAGGTTTGCAGTGGTGTCCCGCGACAGATGAATTTATGTTTAATGTCAAGTTAGATAAACGCCCGCCCACTAAACGTAATATTTTGTCCGTGATCGCACGCCTGTACGACGTGCTCGGTCTTATCGCACCTGTCATTTTATATTCAAAACTTATTTTACAAAAATTGTTTACTTTAAAGGTTGACTGGGACAGCACACCGCCTTCTGATATTCTAAGTTCGTGGTTAAACTACTTACGAGAACTTCCATCTTTAGAGAATCTTCGCATTCCTCGACATTTATGTGTTTTTAAAAATTCGTCAATATCTATTGTCGCATTCTGTGACGCCAGTGAGCGTGCGTACGGTTGTGTTGTTTACATAAGGAGTAAAAATGATTCGTCCGACCCCGCGTCTATACGTCTTGTCTGTGCGAAATCAAAAGTCGCCCCGCTAAAAACAATATCAGTGGCTCGACTCGAATTATGTGCTGCATTACTCATGTCAAAGTTGGTTCGTCGTGTTGTCGATTCTTATCGAACCCGACACGCCGTAGATCACTTATTCTGCTTCACAGATTCTATGGTGGCGTTATCATGGATTAGTTCACCGCCACATAAATTCAAAACGTTTGTTGCCACGCATATTACTAAGATTATCTCCGCTGTTCCCGCTGAATGTTTTTATCACGTGCCAGGTATCGAGAATCCTAGTGACTGCATATCACGTGGTTTAACCCCTTCTCAAATTCAGAATCATTCTCTATGGTTTTCGGGACCGCTTTGGTTACGTAACGACATACAAGACTGGCCTATTGAATCGATAACTCGAACTGAAAATTGTGTAGAATTGCCCGAATATAAAGCAACGGCACTTCCCGCTACCGCTTGTACAATTGAACCGCATCCGTTTCTATCTCTGTCGCAGCGAATCTCTCGCTGGCTTGTGTTTCTGCACGCAATTATTTATATTTCCCGGTTCATAGGTAAACTACCGCGTTCAAAATTTATTTCCGTTGACGATATCGGCTTCGCTGAAGTAAAGGTAATTAAGGTATTACAAACCATATATTTATCTGATGAGATTCAAGTTCTAAAACAGAACAAATTATGTTCCCGTTCCATACGCAAACTCGCACCGTTTCTAGACGACGACGGTATACTTCGTGTCGGTGGTCGCCTACGTCACGCCGACTTGTCTTACGAACAACAGCATCCAGTTTTGTTGCCTAGTAAGGACCGCATAGTTCACCTGTTGGTAGAACATTATCACCGCGTACACTGCCACACTGGCCCGCTTACTTTGATGGCTATTCTACGGCAAAGGTTTTGGATACTCTCATGTAGAAAATTAGTACGTCATGTAACATATAAATGTGTTTTTTGTTTTAAGGTTAAACCTAAGCCAACGCTACCACTCATGGGAGACTTGCCCGCTTACAGAGTCAATGAAGCGAAAGCATTTGTGCACACCGCTGTTGACTTCGCTGGCCCTTTGTCTATTATTCCTTATAGAAAGCGAGGAGTTCGTCCCTTCAAATGTTATCTTTGCGTTTTCGTTTGTATGGTTACACGTGCCGTTCATGCAGAACTTACTATCGATTTAACTACGATTGCTTTCTTAAACGCTTTCAAACGATTTATATCGCGGCGAGGTACTATTTCAGTTGTATACTCGGACAACGCTAAAACATTTGTATCCTCTAAAACCGCGCTGTCCCATGTACACGCGCTATTAAATTCAGCTGAGTTTCATCGTTCATTTTCTAATGAGCTCTCTGCTAACAAGATAACCTGGAAATTTAACCCTCCACGTAGTCCACACTTCGGAGGAAATTATGAAATTTATATAAAGGCATTTAAAACGCATTTACACAGAGTTGTTGGTTCACAGTTGCTCACTTACGAGGAACTATTGACAGTTGTCACTCAAATTGAGTGTGTGATTAATTCACGTCCGCTAACGTTACTCAGTGAAGATCCTTCAGAACTCACTGCGTTGACACTATCGCATTTCCTAATGACCACACCATTAAAATATTTACCCGCATCAACTTCTAATAGCGATTATATAAAACCGCGTACTTTATTACACCGCTATGAACTACTAGAACAAATGGTTCAGTCGTTTCCTAACCACTGGAAATTAGAATATCTAAATCTAATGCAATGTAGAGGAAAATGGAACACTCCTTCTAATCCCATAACTATCGGTAATGTTGTAGTCATTGTGACTGACAACACCCCCCCGCTACAGTGGCCGCTCGGAGTCGTCGTTGCCACTCATCCGGGTAGCGATGGCATCTGCAGGGTTGCTTCTGTGAAAACGTCGACAGGGATCTACAAGAGACCTACCGTATGTCTCTGCCCGCTTCCTTCTCAATAGAGAAGTTCGCATTGTCCCGGCCGCTATTTTACTACTTCAATTCTTTTAAAAACCGAGGGTTTTTAGGCCGGGGGCAATGTTAGCGCCGATTAGGCATAAATTCATATCCACCCTCAATTACTTTTATAAACACGTCGGTCGAATCCACCGCGTGTTAACCAGTCCAAATCTGGCTACCAAGCAAACCGCATGCTCATTGAGCCCAACCGCGCCGCTGTTCTTCCACTATCGTGGATAATCTATCATACCGCTTCATAACCGCTCCGCTAGTCGATGGAGCGGTATGAAGCTATAGTCGTCGATAACCAACAAGCTGAAGAAACCATCAGAAAGTAAGTCGCGTGAAGAAAGACGACGGATCTTCACACCACCCGTCTTGAAGGTAAGTCCGAGCTGATTTAGTACATATATGCACACACGGAATTCCGCTTTGGTTAGCGATCAGTGCTATCGCTGTACTGCCGCGCCAAAACCCTGTTTTGCCAGCATGGGATTGGGGGGAGTATTTTAGGCCGCCCCAATACAGCTTAGTACTCAACTGTTACTGTATAACCCTTAATTGAGTTTAAAATTTTAAATGAAATTAACTTAAAATATGAAATGACGTTTACTGCAATACATTAGTGAAAACCGTAAAAAAATTAGATAAGCCGTTTCTGAGATTAGCGCGAACAAACGCACAGACACAGAGACAAAAATTCTAACAACTATTGCTTTGTGTTAATAAAGGCCCCCAGTAGTAGTTTTTCTCATATATAATTAATATACACAAAGCGATCAGTAAGGAATTTTATCATATGTATAGAAGTACCAAGTGTTTTTATCAAATTATGTACTCGTAATGCTAAATCTAAACAAGGCTTTTTTGTCGGTTCTTATTTGGGGACAAAAGCATTTGAAGAATTAATCCGATTTCAATGTTACTGAGAAAGAATCTGTAGGTGAGCTGTCCGAAGGAGGTCATTTGAAAATTATTAGACAATAATAAATTCGAGAAAGCTAGGTTTCTAGTGAGAGACTTATTACAAAATATTAAACGTTGGAGTGCAGGAGGACTTCAAAAATATATTCTTTGCATTATCATTTTGATTTTTTGCTCATTAATTTTGGATTATCGAGCGGCGAACTAGGTGGACGCCACAATGTCAAATGTTAGCGAATTACGTTCGCTTTGTAATTCAAAAGGATTTTATAATTCACAAAAATATCATTTTCCTTCATAACGTTGTGGCTCGTTGTTATATCAAATACTTAAATCTGTGCTATTTTTGTTCTCAATATATGTATAATTGTATTTATATTAAAATTCAAAATACAGATTAAAATAAATTGAATTCAAAGGTTACCACTTACCATCAGATGGCTCGTCTGCTCGTTTGTCAGCTATTAACATAGAAAAAAAGATTATCGTTGATATCAAAGACAAGATAACTGCATACAATGAAAACCGATGCTCCAATTGACATACTCGTATTTATTGGAGTTAGTGTGCGAATGTCGAAAGATTTCAGGCCAACGACAGTTGCCTAGCGGTATTGGTTGAAACTGTCTGATTGAGTGCTTGTGGGGCGGCAGTGCTGGGCCAGGACTGGCGCACGATGCTGTTCGGCGTGTGCATGTTCCACGCGGTAATCCAGGAGCGCAAAAAGTTCGGTCCGCTCGGCTGGAACATCACGTACGAGTTCAACGCCAGCGACCGCGAGTGCGCCATGCTCAACTTGCAAATGTTCTGTGAGGACGGGCACATACCTTGGGACGCGCTCGAGTACATCACCAGTGAGTACCTCTCACTGTGCCTACCGACTGTTTATTGGGCCTTTTAACAACAATTATCCTTCAATAAAAGCAGTAGTGCTTGTTACTTTGCAAAATTATATTAGCACTAAAAAGAAATGAAAAGTAATATTTAAAAAATCTAAAGTTGATGAAGCGTCCTGACAGAAGAAACCTAAGTAGGATCAGTCGGCTCATTTTAGCTGATGATGGTTTTTAATAGTTTTCCACCCAAAAAATTAATAAAAAAATGTTTAAGCTTTACCGTCCTCACTGGCAGGTCAGATAACGTACGGTGGTCGCGTGACCGACATGTGGGATCAGCGATGCCTGACGACCATCCTGAAACAGTTCTTTTCGGCGCCAACCCTGGAGGAGGGCTACGCGTACTCACGCTCCGGGACCTACTACTGCCCGCGCGTGGAGAAGCTAGAACTGGTCCGAGAATACATAGACACCCTTCCGAGTATCGAGGATCCAGAAGTGTTTGGGATGCATGACAATGCGAATATCGCTTTCGAGGTTACGTGTTGATTTTTAAGTCGAGTTATATAAATTTTTACAGGAGCTAATTAACGCACTAAACATATTTGCTAACACTTTAACAGAGTATTTGGTTACTTTTATTTTGTACCCTGCGGGTAACAAATTACTGAATTCGTTTTCCGATCTGTATACTCATATATCTTACTGTATATTAATATTCAAAGCATGCGAGACACGAATTTGAATTCTGCATCCCGTTTTGTGCGTATTACAAGACTAAAACATTGCGAGGAAACCTGCATACCTGAGAATGTAACGTGTGTGAAGTCTGCCCACCTGCATTTGGCCAGTGTGGCGGACTATGGCCTTAACTTCTCACAGTGTAAAAAGACCCGAGCCCAACAGTGTTACAATATGGGTTGTAACGATGAATAAAACGCGAGGGAAATACTTTGCTTTACATATTTATCAAACGATTTTCTTTATATTTATGGAAACACTAGCTGTGCCCCCGACTTCGTTCGCGTGGAATTTAACAGAAAAGCTATTTAGCAGAAATAAAAGTAGCTTAAGTTATTTCTTATTACATCAACTACCTGCCAGTGAAAGTCCCGTCAAAATCGGTCCAGCTGTTTCAGAGATTACCTGGAACAAACAGACAGACAGACAGACAAAAATTGTAAAAAATGTTATATTGGTATATGTACCGTATAAACATTCATATGCATGTAGTAAAAAGCGATTATTTTATTACTACAAACAAACATTCCAATTTTATTTATTAGTATAGAAACGCTATTTGATGACAATGGTCAAATTTCGACCACCAAGCGAACTGCGGTAGTCATAATTATGCCAAGCCTGTCTTAATTTCTTCAGGGCTTTACGTGTTTCGCGATAACAGCCAAACGGATAACGATTCTAAGAAAAACCTACCAACATAACAATAAAAAATAGCAAGATCCCAGGGCCGCCAGTTGTTACTGATATATGAAGTAACATGTGTTTATGCGTGCTGCTATCAGGGCCATCCGGCCGTAACATATACGTATAACACTCTACGGCAGAACAAGGAAACGGCCGCGCTCATCCAGACCATACTGGACGTGCAGCCGCGGGCCGGCGGCGGCGGCGGCGGCGACACACCCGACCAGGTCGTGTGGCGGGTCTGTGACCGGACGCG
>PDGT01000079.1:159512-175767 GCA_003671415.1 Megathymus violae | reverse complement strand
TCGACATGGTGGACGGCTCGCTGGCGAACCCCGAACTGATGGTGCCGGACGACATGGGCCAACTGCACTCGCTGACGACGGTCCTGCTGCACGAGACCGACAGGTTCAACGCGCTGCTCGCGCTGATACACGCGTCGCTCAACGAGCTGCAGAAGGCGATCAAGGTGAGTGACAGTAACAGCTGACAGAGGACGCGGGGACGTAACGTCGACAGTAGTGACCTCGCAGTCGATTGCTGCCCCCGATCGATCGATTAAGTCGGTTAATTATACCATCCGTCGCCATTCACGCTGACGGTAACGTTTGGCTACCACCATCGCCGTAGTAACGTGATCAACAAATCGGCAAAGCCGCGTTTTCCTATTGGCCGCCCGTCGCGTCACGTTGCGTGTTCTGGGCCGAGCCGAAGCGAGCAACGTCCTTTTTGCATTTAATAACATAGACAAAGCTGTTTGGATTGGCTTGAGCCATTTCCGTATTTAAGGCGACAATTTGAAATATGCTTATTCTATAATAATTTCTATAAATGTTCTATATTGACCTGTGTAAGGCACTCGACGTAAGTTACATATATAATGTTTAGGGCGTCCATATTCTGTGTGGTAATACTTCTGAGCGATTTTATGGCAATAGCGACATGTTTTGTAACATATTTAGTCCATGAATGGATCACCAGTGTTATAATCACTTTTCATTGAGTATACTGATGATGACAGTGAAATTTGAAATTTACATATGAAAATTTTATGCGTGACCCTGATAATCAATATGTTTTACAGTGTGATACGCAAAACATCATTTGATGTCAATGGACTGGAATGCATAGTGCAAAGTTAGTGTTCTACAAGTGTATGTTGAAAGGAAGAGGTTCTCAATGCGCTTTTATATTTATTACCTCAAACTCCGTCTTTTATTACCTGATTCAGAATTTTTTTTTTTTGTGAGGGTTTACTTCTCATTTGTTCCCACTTAAATGTGGTGAAAAAATACCATCTCTATTGATGATAATTAAAAGACGAAACCAAGAAATTGAATTCGGCATACTTTTTTAAATATTTACTTGTGGTTCCTAAAACTAAATAAGGAACTCATTATATTTTTAATGTCAGAAACATAAATATCATTTAAATGAGGCTTAAATCGTTGATACATTTTCAGTGTTAAAGGCATAATATCTCCAAATGTAATACGTAAAAAGGAATATTGATTTACATTCAAAAATTTACACTTATGTACCTCGACTGGTCCCGCTTACCTTTGGACGGAATTGTGCTACGCTAGTGACTTACACATATACAGTAATGACTTAGTAGGCTAGTGATTAGAAAGTTGGCCTCCCGCACGGAAGACTCTAGTTCGAATCCTACACGAACCTTTAATTTGTCAAATATCACTAGATTCGGTGAAGGAAAACATGGTGCGGAAACTTGCGTAGGCACCTGAGAGTGTCCGTAATATTCTCTATGACAGACTGTGGCCTTAATCCGAGCCCAGCGGTGGGGTAGTATCGGTCGTAGGTATGAAAAGTAAAAAAATGAAAACGCAACAACACCAGGGTGTAGTGGTGATGTCCGAGGCGTACGAGGAGGTGTTCAACTCGCTGCTGAACAACCGCGTGCCGGCCATGTGGCACCGGCGCGGGTACAACTCGCTCAAGTCGCTCGCCAGTTGGATCCACGACCTGACGCTGCGGCTCGACTTCATCGAGGCAAGTGGTTTTTTGTTGTTATTTTCCTAACGACCTCGCTCGGTGGGAGTGTTTTAATTTTTTTTATTTCACACTGTAAGATTAGCTTGATATTAGTGCACATGATTAGTGTTGATTAGTGCTTATATCGATTAAATATAATACAGTTAAAAGTATATATGGTTTAAGGTGTGGTTTCGCATTTTACAAATCACTTACTGAGAAACTGAGAAACGACATCAAAAACAATCGTTTTGCTACAATTCGTCTCGTAGAAGAGAAGAATGGTTAGAAAACATTGACATAACTATGTTTTCTTTTAACATTATTATTTGTTCAGTGTGAAAAGTTATTTAAAAATAATATAATTCGGTTGGAATGGGAGCAGAGTAGTACACAAATCTAAAGCACTCAATGTGGCATTAGTGGTATTCGTTTTAAATGGTTAGAATTTCGAAGATAAAATAAAACAACAACGCATAGAAACTTTCTTTTACTACGGATTGAGGTGTAGTGGACCTCAGTAACAGTAGCATTGTCCGGATTACTCTTTGCTTAAATGTGAAGACAGCTTATGTACAAATCTTCTTTGGCCTTTCGCTTTAAACTTATTTATTTTTTATGAATACCAAACGCATTACAATGCTTTTTAAATTACTAGCGCCCAAATCGAATTTATCCGGCGTTTTGGTTAAGTTTCAAAGGTTGACGAGAAAAATACTATTGGAATAGTACATGTGATAAGAGGGGTTCTACATTCGATTCAGCGAACTTGATCAATGTAGGTACTTACATTTAGTTAGAGAGAGAAAGGAATTGAAAAAAGCAAGGTGGACGCAGAGTGACTTAAGTCATTGAAGATACTAAAGATATCGTTTAATTTGACGACCCCATAGCCCAGTTAATAGCGACCCTGCCTGCCGAGCGAGTGGTCTCGGGTTTGATTCCCGGCCGGGGCAGACATTTATGTGACAGATAAATGTATGTTATCTGGTCTTGGGTGTTTGTGACGTCATATCTGTGTATGTATGTCCATGCCGCACGCAACACAGGGAATCCTAGTGTGAGTGTGTAAACGTTCACATTTTATCAGTTTTGTCGTCTCAGCACATTTTAAAGTTTACACATTTCAACTATATTTAGTTAACAAATTATTACATTCTTTGTGTGGTATTGATTGCATTGTGATGCACTTTTTGGTGTATGTTTTGGTGTTTGAAAAGTGATATAACTTTTTGTGTATTCCGAACTAACTATAATAAGAAGTCACCGATATGCCGAATTGTCGTGTAATAAATAAATATTAGATTCCAAAACACGCCAGGCAAATTGTTATTAGGTACGTAATACACTACGAGTATTTCATTGACTAGTAGCAAAGGTTAGATACGAGTATATCACGTGTTTGCTTATTAAGTACTCAAATAACACGGTTTTAGTTACAGCGAAGGAATCGTCAAGCGTTTTTGTCTCCTCAAACAAAATAATTATAGAGAGAGATTAATAGGTAGAGAACAATTACAGAACATATTTGTTGTCATAAATTTACAATTCTTAATATTGTCATCGAAAGAATTTAGCGTTAGAATAGGGCATATGGAGTTTATCACGCTTCAGGTACACTTCACACGGAGAAGCAGTTGAATAGACATAGACATATCATATCTCTGTTTTCTTATTTTCATTGCTGAACGCCGGACAAACGTCTTTAACGTCTCTGCGCTTTCTCGGATGTGAGTCAAGTGTCTACAACCGATCTTGCAATATGGTTAATGATACCAACGTGCTCTTTGAAACGAGAACAGTTCACTGCAATTTCAGTTATAAGGGTCTTCGTTTATATGAACACGAACGATCGCTAGCTAAAACGTCGCGAACAATCTCATTTAATTCAACTATAAATTAAACAAGGGTCGTTCACGTCAGTATCAAATAGTTATGATGGTTACATTGATTTGAGTAATAAAATATAAAGATAAAGAAAGAAAAAAATTAAACAAAAAGTTGCAGAAACAAGAGAAAAATAAATCAGTGAAATTGTTACGTTGATATATTTTATTTCAAATTGAAAATCGTGTAATCATTTAGGTATTTTTAAAATACACTTATTTAAGACTGCTATATTAATTAAAGCGATCGAGCCACCGCGAGGTATTAATCGTGTCATTATTTAATATTTTATTCCTTGTAACAAACAATACCTATGCAATAAATCGTTAAAACCAAGAGTACTCGTATAATTTCACATTATCTACATATATATATATATATTATTCGTTCAAGTACACATGGTAATGTAAAATGAACCAGTGAATTGTATTCTATTTGATTATCAATACATCATTTAAGGTCTTTATTTGTTTAACTAAAATTTTATATCTTTTATACGATAGAAGCGTCCTCTTACTTGCCGATATTTAGAAGAACATACATCGGAGGTGGTTTTGAGAGGTGGTATCTCATAGTAAATATCTTGTTAGATTTCCGGTCAAGATTGTAGTATTTTAAATTAATTATTTCATTTATTAATTCAAAACAAAAAATATATAAAATTTCAATCATGTAACTTAACGAGCCTTAGATCCATACACTCGTAATTTTGTAAAACTGATATTAAAATTATTTACTTTAATAAAAATTAAAATGAATCGTTCGAGCTCCTGCACTGAGACAAGTAATCAGAAGCAACGGCATCGAACTCAGTATAAAATATCGTGTTTACATTGTGGCGAAAAGCATAATGATCTGTCGTATGATTTATTTTCTTATAATGATTGCTTTGCAACGAATCAGCCGTGCTAATGTGCTAAAATCGTGTCACGATTCTCTTATACCGAATCATAACAGTAAAATAGGGAATTTGAATATAACTTGTTAACAACAGGACACCTATTATTCCAACAGGACGTAAACAACAGTTTCCGCTCACGCCCCACACTTCGGGTAATACACATGCATTATCACTTAATGTTTCATGTAATGTTCATTATTGCAATTGACGTGGGTTTACAGGCTTCTGTAAGTTATTAAATCTTCTCGTAGTAAAATAATCGATTTTAACTCTCGGATTAGATTAGTTTTTGTATGAAGGTATAATAAACAATAAGGCTATTCATAAATTGAACCGTATGCTATATTTTACGTTTAATTCAAACTAAAATAGTAAAATATTATCTACGATTTAAAGCTAAGATGTAGTTTCCTTTCCCCTCTTTCCAATTTTCGCTTATAACTTAACTAACAAAATAATATAATTTAAACATTATTAAAATCATCCCAATTTATTTATCTTAAAAAAAATTAACACATTTTAGTTTTATTTCATAAACTTTGTTATAAAATATTCTATGAGTTTCGTATACTCGTAAAAACAATAAACAAACTGTAACCCCAATTTAAAAAATAATTTAAAAAAGTAATAGTTTAATAATTTAATATTTCTTCGGGTCAATTCACAGATGAAATAAAGAATTTCCAAAGATAATTTAAAAAATATTACGACATTCCATAAATTCGAGACATCTTTATCCATTGTCTACATTCAGCCAAGCATGGGCCTTATTATAGTAGTGTATATTATTTAGTAATATCTTTTCCATCGTGTAGTTATACAGAGTGCATTTAAAACAAAGACAAATTACTGAACCGAATGTTCAGTAGAAATAGAATAATTAATCTTTGTTTCAAATGCGTCGTAATATTTTGAAATTTGCCAGTACGCGACATGCGGAACCGAACGGTGTCTTATAACGACGTCATGCGTGAACATCTCAACTGTCAGATGGTCATTAATGCTTGATTCCTCGTATCTAATAACTGACAACAGTTAAACCCAAATTCACTCCTGTATATACACATAAATAAACAAAGATAAAGCACTTTTTCTTTCTCTGTTCGTCAGCGAAGTTTCTATTTCGTTTTGTTCGGTAGCTATTGAATGTTTTGGTGTTATCGATAACATATTAAGAAATAGAAGATCATTCAATGACTATTGTCGAATTTCGACCACTAAGCGAGCACAGTTAAGGCGTCTTGGAGAATATCAAATCAATTTATTTGGGCAGAGCGTAGCGGTCAAACAAGTACCCGACATAAAAATACGTAATTTCTAATCTTGTTTGTCTCTTTCGATTAAAATAAAAATTTTACGAGAATGTGTACTTTACTATGAAGATCCTAATTATGACACCACTGCTATGTAGTTGCCATCTTTATCTACGAACAAATCAGAAATGTTTACAACAGCCGTAAGTCGTATTTATTTGTTAATGTTTCATGAAATAGTTTCAAGATTTTGCAAAAAAAAATCATCATTCCTCTCTAGCACTCGCGTCACTGTGTTCCGAAATGAACGTGTAATATTATGTTGACGTGTAAATAATTAAACCTTGCAGCGGTGGTTGGTGGACGGGCTGGCGGCCAGCAGCTGGGTGTCGGGGCTGTTCTTCCCGCAGGGCATGCTGACGGGCTCGCTACAGGCGTACGCGCGCCGCTACCGGGTCCCGATAGACGCGCTCATGTTCGACTTCGAACCGCTGCCCTACCATCTGTCACAGGAAGACATCTACAAGTACAACAAGAGGAAGGTGAAGGTACGGGGGGGGGGCAACGTCTCAGACACCATCGGCCAGACCGTCTGCTCGTTTGACGCCTATCGTCATAAAAATGTGTTAAAAAAAATACTTCCTCAGCGAAAACATCTTTGCCTCATCATCATCACATGATCAACCTGGGTCTGTGTGTCAATAAGGTAAATCGAACCGAAAAGTGTTTGAGCACTCTTCGTTGATTTGTAAATTATATTTGAGTATCTTACTTAAAACTCTAAGATTAAAACTTTAAGATAGCGTTTAAAGTAGTTTACATGTAAATTGTCGCAATAGAAAAGTTTATTCTTATGTTACATAATTATATTATATACATAGCTGTTGTACCAACTAAATTTATACATATGAGTCTTTTTGATTTTTACAAATGTAATGATTAGTAATAGGTAACGCGCCAACTATCGAACGCTAACTATTGCTATACTTACGTAAATCATTACTAACATCAACTATTATACATATATAATAACAACTAGGTTTTGCCCGCGGCTTCGCCTGCGTGGAATTTGCTGTCACACAAAGTAACTGTACTGTACTAAGTAATAAATCGCTTGGAGAATCGAATTAGCTAAAAAGAACCGCAAAATAAACGGCAACCGTCGAAGATGTCGTCGTCGTCGTCGTGTTCCGGCCGGGGGCTTGAGAGCCGGTTCGTTCGTTCTTTTTTACCTTCTTCTCATTTCCTGGCCGACGACGCATCAGTGATACCGTTGGTTTTGCTGATGTCCATGGGCGACGGTGACCACTTACCGTCACGTGGCTCGTCTGCTAGTTTGTCGGCTATTAACATAAAAAAAAAGATGTCGCGCTTTACGTCCCGCGCCGACTTATAGTAGACTCTTAATGGCGCACCATTCAGGTCAATCTTATCGAGATGAATTTTAAACAATTCCTCCAAATTAATTTGTGTAAAAGACAAAATTGATCTACATCAAATACTAAAAGCGACAAATGTATCAATTTTGATAAGAATTTGTGTAAAATGTGCATTGTAAAAAAAGTATCCAATTTTAATGTATTTACGGCTCACTAATTTGGATATAGTGGCTTCCAATTAAATGCTGTCGCGGACTTTTAATCAAAACTATTTGAGACAAACAATCTTACGATACATTGTCTTCGTGTAACTGCAAAGGTTTATGCAGCGCACCCCGGGTTAGCTCTCAGAGAGCAGCATTTTTTCCGACCTAATTGATATTTATGATTATATATTGACCAAATTACACAAAAACTTTATAATTCATAGCCCATGCCATGTATAAGCTATATTACAGTAAAGTTTCATCTAAATCCAATTAGTAGTTTTTGCTTGAAAGATACATTCATCAAGAAACATACATTCATCCCGCCTCACAAACTTTTGCATTTATAACATTAGCAGGATTATCCAATTGTTTCAGATAGTTTCGGTTACGGATATTAAATGATTTATAACTTGGAAGAAAAATCAACCACACATCAGTAGCAGTAAACACACAACAGTAACAGTTTGACTTTATTTCTAGTTATAATGCAGTATTACAGTTACAGAAAAATAATAGCCTAAAAAATTAAATAATAAAAATTGTAACGACGCGGCTAGTGTAATCGGCTGGGCCGGCGAAAATCTGTCATAACGTATTTTATTTAGACTGCCGCTATCTGAAATTATCCAACACTTTTTTATCGAATTCGATTACGGTTACGGATATATTTCGGATATCCGATAGTTTCGGTTACGGTTAAGGAGCTCCATAACATCCCTGGTCTGTAGGTATTTATATAAAGTTTTACGCAAATTCATTAACTTTTAACTAAGTCACCATACAAACTTTCATCCCCTATTTCTACTACTAAGGGTTTTTCCCGTTGTTTCTTATTGCCTGTTTTCATATTTGACGTTTCCTTTTTTATTTGAAGTTAACGTTACAAATGAAATGTATAGTTAAAATTTCGAGTTTCTAAGTGTAGCAGTTTCGACTCGGTATGCGTTTGTTAGAAAACTTTCATCCCCTGTTCTACACCCTCTGGGGATGAATATCAAAAAATGGAAAAGCACGTAAATCTTTATTTTATTTTACCAATATTTTCGACTACTAAGGGTTGACATTTTTCAAAATCCTGTAATACATGTTAATTACCACCAATTTCCATGACTTAAACTTCTGACGACATTTCATACAAACTTTCATCCCCTATTTCAACCCCTATTTTCGCAATAAAAATTACAGATTTCGTTCGTTAGTACATATTTTCGTTCGTAACAAATTTCGTTTAAATCGGTTCAGTGGTTTAAGCGTGATTGACCAACAGACAGACAGAGTTACATTCGCATTAATAATATTAGAATAGATAATAATAATTCTTTATTGAATACCAAACAAATATGTAGTTCAAACTAGCTGTCGGAGTGACTTCGTATTAGCTTAAGAATATCAGCATAAGCTATTCGGTTAATCTTTTCCCGAAAACTTCTACAGTAATAATTCCACTTTGACAAAGTCTGCAAATATTGTTTCTAGTAGTACACTGAGTTAGTGCACACATATCAGTTATATGTATAAGTTGTAAAGTCACTGCAGCTTTGCGGTCTCTTTCTTCAGCTTAATATAACATTTATGCTGGTCAATTCTCTTGTAAAGCACATTATTGATTAGGCGGATGGTTGTAATCCGGATTAAAAAGAAACACCATCTTAATAAATCGGAGCTCAAAGTCAAAATCGATGTTCCAGGTTACTATTTCTTGTACATACCATCTTAAATGATGCATCTTCTCATCTCAATCTTAAATAGAATTTCCATTATCTTCATACGAATCATGATAAAATACTTCGCTCTTCATCAAACCTTATAATCACTACTTTGCCGTGTAATGGCGACTTCTTCCGATACTTCTTTATAATTCAGGCTACAGTACTCTGAAATTCCTTACCTGAGCACATTGGGAAAGCTTGCAGTAAGAATTCATTGAAAAAACCTGTGTATGATCACTATTTGGAACAAAAGTGATATCAATTTTCATACCTGTCTCCGTATAATATTTATATAATCTACTGTATACATATATATTAAGTATAAAACAGAAATTATCGATTTCCGTATAGTAGTTTATATAGTATAAATATACACACAAAATATATCTCGTATACAGAATTTAAAAAAGGTTAACAAGCGTACCCGGCTGGAGATGTCCTACCCAAAATTGAATTAATAGTTTCGGAGAATACAGATAATAATATAAATTGTAAAGAGTGAGTGAGAATTATGTGAGTTAGTGCTTATGTCCAAAGTATCACCGGAACCACGACATCTATCTGAAAATTCTTATACCATTTTATATGCACATTATTGCAGATGGACATAGACTGTATACTAAGGGTGATACAAAAGTAATGATAACCGGTTATTTCCAGTGCACAGAATAATAATAATTAATTGTCCTCTAATCACTTAGGTATCCATTAGGTCAGGTACAAAAAATCATTTAAATAGGTCATGATTCCCGAGAGTTATATTCATTTAAATACGAAATTCTGGGGAGTGAACTTCAAAGTGGAAAAAAATGAAATCAGAGCTGTCATTAAATACCTCTGCCTGAAAAAAACGTCTACCAAAGACATACACAGTGACTTAGTGGAAACATTAGGGGACTCTTCCCCTCCATATTCCATAGTTGCACGCTAGGTCAAGGAGTTTAAGCTGTTAAGCTTAACCCATTGACTTCCAGCTACGAGATATCTCGTATTAAGGGAGTGTATCAAAACTGCCAGCTACGAGATATCTCGTAGTTTTTTTTTTTTAATAAAAATACTGTAAATGCTATTACAATATTATATCAGTACTTAATAGAATTATATTTTGTAAACTTTCATGTATTCTTCAAAATAAAACCTTGGCACCCGGGGTAAGACGCTCTAAATATGTCTGGCAGTCAATGGGTTAAGGAGTTTAAGAACATCGGGAAGGACGGCCATCCACGTCCTTCACTGAAGAAAACGTGAAAAAAGTTGAAGAAATTGTATTGGCCGATAGAAGACGTTACTATCAGGCATGTAGCTGAGGTCATAGGGTTCTCATATGGCAATATTCAAAGAATCATTGCGAACGAATTGCATATGAGAAAAGTCTCCGTGCGTTGGATGCCGAGAATGTTAACCGACGAACAAAAGCAGAAGCGAGTCGACACTTCGAATGCAAATCTCGAAAAGTTCCAAGCAGACAAGGATAATTTTTTGACACGTTTTGTGACCATGGACAAGACCTAGATCCACCACTTTGATCCTGAAACCAAACAACAATCACTGACATGGAAATGAGCCGACGAACCGACGCCGAAGAAATTCACAGTGTCAAGCTCAGCAGGGAAGGTTATGGCGTCCGTTTTTTGGGACGCTAAAGGAATTATTATGGTGGACTATTTGGAAAAGGGAGCCACTATTACCGGCTCCTATTACGCAGAACAAATAAGAAGATTGCGGAATGCTATCAAGGAGAAAAGGCGCGGCAAACTTCGGGCTGGAGTGCTGTTTCACCAAGAGAACGCGTCGGCTCACAAAGCTTCAGTTGCCATGGCTGCCTTTCAAGAAGAACACCCCCCCTATTCGCCGGACCTAGCCCCCAGCGACTTCTTTCTCTTTCCTCGGCTCAAAGAACATATCCGGGGCAAGAAGTTTGGCGACGATAGCGACGTGATGGCCGCTGTTGAGGAATTTTTTGAGGGTCAAGATCAAGATTTTTTTTCTGAGGGAATTCAGGGAAGGTTTAGAAAAGAGATGAACAAAATGTATAGACTTGTTAGGAGACTTTGTCGAAAAATATTTCTTTTTTATTATCATATTCATTGTGTTTATTACTGATTATCATTACTTTTGGATCACCCCTCGTATTATGTAAATAAAATATATTTTCCAACCCGAACGAAGTTGGGGTGGGCCGCTATTATTTAATAAAACAATAAAAATATTCCCGGAAACCGATTGAACTACCTACTCGGTCCAATTGTGAATCTAAACAATTCGAGTCTCTTAAACAGACACCATAAATGTTATGAAAATCGGTCCAGCCTTTTTGAAGTTCAATTACATACACAAACAATTACATACAGAATAATTTTATATGAACAAAACCGCAATGGGACCCTAATATTTATATTTGTAATAAAAAGGTAATCAATGTGCGTGCGTGACGGCAGGATGAGGGGCCGAACGTGTACGGTGTGCTGGAGCGGCCGGAGGACGGTGTCAACATCCACGGGCTGTTCATCGACGCGGCGCGGTGGGACCTGCGCAACAACTGCCTGGTGGACGCGCTGCCAGGTCGGTGACGTCAGCGCGCATCACGGGAATACTCCATTATCTCACTGTAGCCTACCATGTCCCTCGCCGCTCCCGCTCCCCCGAGGCCTGGACGGTCACTTCCAGTCTCATAGTGCTTCCCATCCATTTAGATTGCATAGATCGAGATACACGTTATAGTACGATCGCACTGTAAATAAATAATTGTCTCGGATAGTTTTTCTAAAATTTTGTTGTACGGTACAATCGAGTGAAGTAAAATCAAATTTTGATTTGATAAATCGTATCGAACGAGACTGCAAAGTGCGATGGTAGCGTGTACGGCCTCCATAACAATAATTTAATATAGTACAATAATATTTATGGGGACAAAAACATCAGTAAATATTTAATACATTTAGTATAAGCAAGAGAATAGTGATCTCTTTATATAGGTTGTCTATACGTAGCACAGGACACTGAAAGACGAAAAAAGACGAAATCAACCAACAAAGTAATCAATTACAATTGTGTTGTGTACGTGTAAGTATGCGTCGCGTGTTGCAGGTCAGATGAACCCGCCGTTGCCGGTGGTGTGGTTCAAGCCGGTGCTGGAGCTGCCGAAGCCGGACCCGCGGTACGAGGCGCCGCTGTACAAGACATCAGAGCGCGCCGGCACGCTGTCCACGACAGGCCACAGCACCAACTTCGTGCTGCCGGTGCTGCTGCCCGCGGACATGCCCTCGCACTTCTGGATCATCCGCGGGACCGCACTACTCACGCAGATCACCGACTGAACCGGCAGGCCAGCCATAACAGGTTAGTCATCATCTGACCCAGTCCCGTAAGATAATTAAAGCGCGATGTAATTGTTGCTCTAGAAACTTCCATGGACATTCCCGTTGAAAATGATAATTCATTCATGTTATCCTGGACAAACGGAGACTGACAAAAATATTATCAAAACTTGGTCGATTACTGGTATCGTATTATAGCTTAATGATTTATGAGCTTAATAAATCAGTTATTTTGAAATTGTGGACAGACACTTGAATTTTATTTATATGTATAGATTATTTTGATAATTACTAATATTAAATGAATGTTTAATCCAAACTTAAATTTGATGGTGGGTAGCCGCGGGCATGGACGTCTAGCGGGTGACAAATCTGTTGAACATCGATATTAAACGAATCAAGCGAAGTAGCCGCAGAAATACCTATTGGTAAATTTACTTTGGGACGCTTTTCTGCGAAATAAGTTATCGCATATTGTTTGTTCCTACTTTTCCATCAATAAGTGACTGGTAGTAGACCACTAAGGTAAATGGACCATGCCCAGTTAATGGCTGTACGCAAAAGGACCACAGGAAATGTTGCGTCTGCGGTGGACTGTGTGGACCCGCTCATCAGTCGACCCATTTAACTAAACATTTAACCAACAGGTTTATAGGTTCATTTGAAGCTCGTTTTATATATATATATATATATATTGGTCATTCAATGTCCTGGACTTTCACATTAAAGCTTCCATAGTTTTCATATGAATAAATAACGACAACTTAGCACATACTTAGTAATACCTGATATTTGATGCATATACTAACTTTGTTAGCGGTAAAGGTTCACAGAAGTTGTACTAATCCTTTTTCTCTTTTCTAGGTATACAACGTTGTTTTGGACATTACTAAATTGTGTAAGCGAGAGGCGTCGAAGAGGAAGAGCAGGGTTTCATAAATAGATACTAATTGAATTATAATTGATTTAATTAAACATTGTTTTATTTTATTTTGAACAATATCAGCATTAATTAGAATTAGAATTACATCAATCATCAATCTAATATTATTAATGGGACGACAATATAGTGAATATTGCAAAACACCAGATCAGTGTGGGGACTTCGGTTTACTTAAATCAGTCTAAGTATAATAATGCGGCGTAGTTACGTGCCACTTGTCCGACTTTGGCAACATGTACACACAAACAACCTTCACAAAAAAAAATATATATATATATATATACATATATATGGGCACAATATATTTCATAGAGATCCAGTGGAGCACAAGACGCACCAGTTCTTGATTATGTTCTTGATATATGAAAATCTTAAAAAATTTTGATTTTCCATTTAAAAATTAAGTATCTCAATGTCCATAAACGCTTCCCATTACCAAGAAAATTAAAAAAATAATTGTCTCCACTAACGATTTAACCTATCGACTTGTGCATAAATCTCCACGTTTTAAAAATTAATCCATCCAGCTTAAAAAAATTACAATATTTGCCTAGATGTTGTGCGAACTAAATCTAGTATCGACCTTAGGAAAGCTCCTAGTGCTCCAAAAATATCTGATCAGCCGTTAGTTGTTTGTTAATCATTATATAACAACTATCTTACTCTGGTGTGCTCAACTTCACTGATAAACGAGAGGCAATTTTTTGGTTATTTGTTCAATATAGGATCTTCCAAAGAATTGTTGTTGTAGTGTTAGTGTTCGGTAAACAATGCATTGATAGCGTAACGTTATTGACGATTAAATGTCAATTTAATTTCACATTGTATATCACAGTAGGCCTATAATAGCAAAAAGGAAAGAAATGTCAAAAACGCATTATTGTTTTTTATGTGGCTAAGCCAAACTATATCCTAATTTTCTCTATTTATTCTAATTTAAATATAAATTGCAAATTGATCCATTATGACTTATTTGTACGCGTTCGTAGCTGACGTGATAGAACAAAATTCAATGAGATTGTATGCAAATATTAAATAAGAATTATTTTACACCCGTTGACAAAAGAATCTTAATAACGTTCAAACTTTAAACAGAAATGCAATACGGGAAAATTTCGACCTCTGAGCGACCTACTAGTAAATAAGCAAGTATGTATTGTAATATCACTAAAAATGTACCAAACCACACGAAGGGCGAATATGCTCCGTTAGGGTAAAATGATATGCCATGAACGCCAGGTTTTGTAGACAACGTCCGAGCGGCACGCATCCCACGCCGCAGAGACCTACGTAGATCTAATCTAATTAACATCATTTGACTATTCGTGACTATAATAGCTATATTTATGCTGCGTGACAGTGAACAAATATCAAAGTACATACAGTGACCAAGTAGATAGCTCGTTTTCAAAGGTGGTCCTACAACATTTAGAAAAAAAGACACCTAAGACCAGAGACTATTGATCTATACAACTATTCGCTGACGCCGGCTGCAATCGAGGTTCGGTCTCTACACAACACATATATGTATCATCCATAAGCTTATATGATCCTTTAATAATAATCAGCTAACTTCACTACGCGGAATTCTATTTTCCGTAAGTATAATTATAACTTACTATATTTATGCTGCGTGACAGTGAACAAATATCGTAGCACATACAGTGACCAAGTAGATAGCTCGTTTTCAAAGTTAGTCCTACAACATTCAGGAAAAAAGACACCTAAGACCAGAGACTTGATCTATACAGCTATTCGCTGATGCCGGCTGCAATCGAGGTTCGGTCGCTACACAACACATATGTGTATTATCCATAAGCTTATATGATTCTTTAATAATAATCAACTAACTTCACTATGCGGAATTCTATTTTCCGTAAGTATAATTACAACTTACAAGTGTTTTTTTTAACAAGTCCATACAATATTTGGTCGAATGTGAACATCAGCCGTTTTCATAACACGTATCGCATATCGCATTAACTTTTACATTATTTTTAACGTCATAGAAAAACGATAGTTTCCTACTAATGTATAATTATTTTTATAATTTATAAAGTTTACATGACATGAAACACTGTACCCTTACAGACTGGCGAACGAAAGCGATCAGTAACTTGCTAGTATTTAACATTCTATAACGTAAATAAACGGTGTCATCTTACGCGTCGAGTTCAACGACAGAATCAACATAAATATACAATGTCAAATGAAAATATAACGTACAACAATCAATATTATAACAACAACTATGTCTCACATACACTATTTTAACCTAGACAACAGGACACATGAATTACAATTCAATTAAGTGTCCAATGTCCCACTAACCGGCTACAAATTTTATATGAATTATCCGAAAACTATTAAAAGAATGTCTGTTAGCGGCGGCGAAATTGTCATCTTATTCTAGCTTATAAATGTGATTTGCACATTTGACACTGAACATTACAAATCCGTCATACGAAAGTGGCGACAAAAACGCCGGGTCGCGTACACAATAACACGACCAACTAATCATTGTTCAATTAAATCTATTACACATCACATCGCACACAACGAGAACGGAACGACCACGGTATTAAGCTTAAATAGACATTTCGGCCATCGCTGCGTCACTCCACCGATAAAGCATCAAATAAAATTTTTTACACACTAAATTCGATAATCCTCAATCGCTGAATCGACTGTCGCTAACGTAAAACATCGTTCATAGTACCATTGCAGCTAGACACAACAGACGGTCCATTCCGTTCGCGGCGGTAGTATTTATCTCCATGCATCATTTGAACACATTTTCACAAACAACAATTGTCATTCACTGATAATTGTTCAGTCATTTGTCGGACCCACTGTCGGTGGACCGCTTAACTATTCGTCAGCGACTCCGTGGTGGTAACATCCGAGGGGGTCCCATGAGCATCTTGCCGGTGTTCTCTCCGGGCGGGGGCGATTCGGGGGATGCGG
>PDGT01000079.1:78239-157995 GCA_003671415.1 Megathymus violae | reverse complement strand
GAAATCTAGTGTGAGTGTGTAAACGTTTGTTTTTTTACCTGTTGTTTGTTGTTTCATGTCGAGGAGCCAGTAATAATCGGGTCCTCCGTTTCTTGGTCGATAACGCTAACAACGGCATTAGGACGAACGCTAATCGCTGTTGGCGAACTGACTCAACGGACCGAATTCTCCTATACTCTTGACTATTATACAAATGAGCCGGTTTTTACCTTTAGACCTCTGGAGTTGATTGATTTGCCGGGCACATTGATGGATCCAATTAATTAGCAATATACGCCCACTTGCTCGATGTCATAATAGTGACAAAACAGTTACAACGGCATAACATAAAAAATATTAAAACTTTTGTGCAGTTCTGCGCCGTTACCTAGTAATCCAGTGGTTCATACCACAACTGACTCCGCCGTCTTGCAATTATTCAATGTAACATTGAATGACATATTAAGCACCCATCCAATCTTATTCAGAATGGCCATTTAACATAAGAGTTGTATTAATTTGAAAAAAAACTCACTCTTCCTGGGCAGCGCTTGTTCGAGGTGCAACGGAGGCGCGTGCGGATCCGTATTTTCAGAGTGCGTGGGCGTCGGTGGTCCGCCGTCGCGCATCAGTACTTCGTCCTCGACGGGTGACTCAGCGGGAAGTGCGACTAGAGGCGCGGGGGTGACCGCGGCGCCGAGCGACGCGCTCGTCACTGTCGCGCTCGCCGTCGCCGACGTCGCGGTGTGCGTCGCAACGATACGCGGCAACGCCGCAGCCAACAATGAACCAGTCTGCCGTCAAGGACACGAATAAAGTTTTAGTTGAAAATAATTTCAAATATATTTTTCCCAACTTACTGGAATTTAATTAGGTGGTGTAATCACTGACGTATACAGCAAACAAATGAAATATGATTTTGGACCAAATCATGAAATAAAAGATAAATTACTCAAATTGTGAATGTACATTATGAAAAAGCTCGTTATGCGGAATACTACAAATGTATTTCTTTTTATAATTTAAAATGTGTGAATTAAAATACATAGCAATTGACAATACCCACACAGAATTATGAACAAAATACGAGATATTTACTATAGACACACAATCACACATCGTTAACAATGGAGCTCATACAAAAGTCCCAAATATTTATTACTGTAAAAATAAAATTTTCTAGATTATATTAACAGTAAGAAACGCTATTATTCTAAGCTAGTTTGACCGGTTTTATTTTTTATCAGTTATCTCTCCAGAACTTGTAGCACTTACATACGTACATGTTATTATATGTAATATATTAGTACTTGCATAGTTTATACATATATTTTATAATACTGCTTTGGTTAACTTCTTTTATAATTTCCTGTATCTTTTATCTATTTATTCTGTAATTTCTGTAATTATTTTATTATGTTCAATGTTTTGTTATTATTGTGAAATATTTGGCAAATGTCTTAAATTATTGTCACCATAGTAACTTTTATTTTTAATATGTATAATTTTGCCTGCTTTAGTAATATAATTTATTAGGCCGACAAGAAATTTTAAATTCATATAAAAGAACACAAAAAAAGAATCATACTAGATAATTCGACGTATAAAAGGCGAGCTGGAACGAGACTGAACAGTCTCGCAGGTGGAGTCGCAGCACTTCACGACACACGGAAAGTCTCGTGCGGAACAGTCTCGCGAGTCAATCACGCCACGGAGAGTCTCACGGGTGGAGACGCAGGACTTCAATCACGACACGGAAAGTTTCGCGCGGAATACTCTCGCACGGTTAGTCAGAACACTTCTATCACGACACGGAACAGTCTTGCGCTCTTAGCGGAAATATTTTGTTACTCTTGACTCCGGGATCTATATGTCTCGTGCGCCCTAACGCACGCTCTGGTCAAGAAGGTCCTCGTGTGTTGAACACCAGAGACACTGGTGTCTTGTGCACTCCAACACACGTTCCAGTCGACGAGGTCTACGTGTACTGAACACCGAAGACTATGCACGTTTCGTGCATCTTAACGCAATCTCCAGTCGCCGAGGTGTCCGTGCGCTGAACGCCGGGACTCCGATCGACTCGTACGCCCTAAACGCACGCTACACGCCGGAAAAATTGACGGACACGACGAACCTAGCTATAGGACTACCTACTTACAAGTGACTTTTACTTTCTTAAGTTATTCTCTCCTGTATCATATTTATTGGAACCGCCAAGAATATCTGAATACATTCTATTTTCCAATTTTTTTTTTCTTTTTATTATAACACTACAAACTGCAGGCGAATAATGGTAAAACATATGTTGGGGTTAGACGGTGGTAATTAGCTAAACATTGGAAAAACGTACCACCACCATCGTAGGGTTTAAACGACAATGATGAGCGTGTTCTGAGAGTCTGTCTAGATACGAGAGAAACCTAAGAGGGAGACAAAGCGGAAGCCACTTGAGATTGCTGCAATAAATGCTATTTTATATTCGATGCTTGGTTAAATTCCTTAAACGCAAAAGGAGCATAAATTCTTAGAACCCGAACGCACAAGGTAACTCAAAGGTTCTAAATTATTATTCTATTTACAATTGCCTCCACAACCCGTCCTGTGAACTCGGAAATGTAAACTTTTAGTTTTTCAAAAAAAATCAAAAAGAAATTATAACTGTTGCATCAGAGACAAGACAAAGACACCTGATATTATTAAAAAATAACAGTTATTCGCCCTCGCATCACCCGGTAATCAGTATACATTTAAGATTGAGTACAGTCAACTACAGATAAACACCATATTTAACTGCCCTTGGTAAAATCTAATTTACCAAAACTAATCACTGTTGAAGGAGTACGTCTAAAAGTTGCTCGGGAATATGAAAGCAAATCGTGCAGTTGCGTAAAAAACTAATTCGAAAATGAAATCGAAAGGGGGATTATTAGGTTGGATACCTTTTGAAAAGTTTCGTCATTATTGTCGTTGCTCATAGACTAAGATCTTTAATTCTTAATTGTGCACCTGCGTCCTACCAATCATGACAAAGTGAGTACAAAGTACTAGAAGTCGGCCCACAAATTAAAAGCTGCATAAGGAGCTGTATATAGAATCTAAGCTCGGTATCTCTATTAGGAACAAGATCCAGAGAGAAAAATACGAATGAGGACAGTAAAAAAAAAAACAATCAGGAGACCTTTGAAGGTTATTAAATTGAAGCGGAACATGCAACCGACAATCGTTGGTTTTCAAGTGCAAACCGTATCTGAGAAGAGCCAAAGAATGGCCACAGTGTTGCGCCTTAGAAAAGGCCTATGTCCAACATTGGACAGACGTTGGTCAATTATGACCCTATTGCCGTTTGACCACGTAGTTACAAATACCTATCAGGACCAAATTCCCCGTCGAATATACGCTCGATAGCTTTAATTGTAAACAATATTATTTGGTTCACTAGAGATTGATTACATAGAAAAAAGCTGAATAATAATATAGATACGTATTACGAGTATTAGTAACGGAATGAGTATATATTCACTGGATTGTGCTACTGCAATTAAACATTTCTGATAATTGTGGGGCTAACAGCTACCCACGTGGTAACGAAACATTTTCAGGAGTTATGTGGGCCAAGCTTGATATCTCCACCGTATATTTCGTTTGCCCTTAACTGTTGCTATCGTCATTTCTATCATAGATATTATTATTTTCCATACGTATTTATTTCTTCATGTTACGGGAATAGAAAAGTATGAATTACAGAATAGGAGTTCCATATTAATTCAGAATCAATATTGCAGTGATTAAAAAACCAATTCACAATAAAGTAAAAGTTTTTATACTATTACTTTGATGATATTATTGTGAAAATTAACCAGTGTTTAAAACCGATTAAATAAAAATAATAATCTCCGATATCATTAAAAAATGCCGGAAATAAATTCATTTTAATGTAAAAATCATAGATTTAAATTTATAAATTTAGTATTTAATAGAATCAACATATCTGCTTGTTCACCACAATAAATTACAATGCATCTAAGTAAAAGTAAAAACTAAAACTTACCTGTGGATCCATTTTTAAATTAATTCATTAAAAAATAACAGAAACACGGCTTCAAATCGCCTCGCGATTCTAATGAAGCGACCGAGATGACTGACATTCGATTCGAATCGGATTAACAGAAATGTATATTACTTATTTTATAAAAATACTTGGTACATTTTAATCGCAGGTTTTCACATATGTTACCCTTTCGCGAAAACATCTCACGTTCATAGAAAACACCCATAGTACTCAAAGCGAAACAAATGCAAATGCAATGTATACTAAATGCATTCGATGCGGTCCGTAGACTGGCGGCAGTTATCTTAGTAATCGATCAAACAGATGGCACTTATGCATTTTCAGGGCAATTTAATAGCTTTCACCAGCCGGAAACCGGCCATCTGACTGGATTTCGTTGTGTGTCATGACAAGCAAAACGCATCTCTCAACTATATAAACAGAGCCGGTTATTCGGTCTATCGGTCGTCAGGGGCGACACCGTCGTCAGACATGAGCGGCGAGGCGAACCAACGCGGCGCTACTACAACGAAAAAACGGACCCAGTGTTAACGCCGCGATACAGACGCCGCCCTAGGAAGCCTTTCGGAAACTTCGACAAAACGTCCATAGAGGGAGCTAGAAACGTTGTGAATGGAAAAGTATGTTTTCTTCGTTTTAAATTGAGAAGTATACATAAAAATATTATATATTAAACTCTTTGCGATTGTAACCGAAAAGGACATCAGTACGGTTGGGGTCGTAAAAAAATATAAGTTCACGTTGCACGTAAGCTTATTTTGAACAAAGCGACTACATCGCGATACCAACTTTGAGGTCGCATTGATTACGCTGCAACTTCATGCAACTGCCCTCCTCGTACGAAGTCGATATTATATTGCTGTCTTTGTCTGATCAGTTCGATACACACATAGTTATTTGTTAAAATTGTTATATGTTAAAGTTATTTGGTAAAAATTGTATTTTCTTTAAAAATTTATACACACGTATAATTTGTCTTTATTTTAGAATGTGACTGATCATTTATCGAGGTACTTCAATTGAACATCTGGTGAATTGTTGCATGCTATAATTACTTCAGATTTTGTTTCCTTACCACTACCAGGACATTAGTAAAGTGTTCTATACGAGTACCTAAGCGATATTATGAAAGTAATCATTTTTTCTTTTTTGTTTGTCAACCGATTTTCTTATAATTACTACGTAGCTCTAAATAAGTTTTAGTCTAATATATATATATATATATATATATATATATATATATGGCCGATACTCGATGATCGCTAACCGAATATGTATTAATATACTAAAATAAGTAAGTTTCATGACTCAGGCATATTGTTATATTCAATTATTGTGCATATAATTATTATAATAAACTACTTAACAGATGGGACCGGTTGACATTATTTTTAATTTATTGATACCAACTCATTTTTGCCAAAAAACGGGCGGTTTTAATTTTTTCCTGCCTGAAACAAAATGTAATGTGAAAAAATTTAAATTATTTTGAACATGTTGTTAGCTGATTATAACAGTGCCATGGTGTTTAAAAAAGTAAATTTGTAATTCAAATTTTTGATTGACGTTGGTTTTTACAAAAAACTATTCTTTATATTTTATGATGGGAATTCCAGAAACTTAATATAGACACTAACTTACAGACAATTATTTTGATCTTATATAATTCCTTGGCATTTTAATGTATTGACATTGCTGTTTAGCGGTCTCGAAAATGTCAGATAAAATGATAAAAGCCACAGAAAATATTGCGCTGCCTGAGGAGGGTTTTGCGGCCAATGCTTCGTGGCTCAGATACAAAATGTGACAATTTGACAATCTAAAGAACCTGACAACGCTAACAAAAGACCAGTTCAGTGAAAAGAAGACCTGGTTCTGGAAGAAAGGAATTAACCTAAATCCAGGATGATCGTGTTCTGGTGAGTCAATAACTGAAAGTCACAGATCGCAAAATCATACGTGCGCTTCAAAGGTAACCTCGAAGAAGTAAAAAAATTCGCAAATTTATGAGTGTATGGACGGTCTGGTGGAGGCATTTCGAGGCCAATATACGCAGCATTTATCGCCCGGCCCGAGGCCCTAAATTTCTCCGTAAACATCGAGTTGCCAGACTTAGTTTCGTTAGAAATTGTGTGTCATGGACTCAAGAAGACTGGGATAGGATATTGTTGTACGATAAAGCCGGGATATAGGTTATTTGCTTAGGTTTCCGTTTAATTTATAAAGAATTTATATAACAAATATTTGATTATTAAATCTATATACATTCACGAGATATTAGTGACCAATAAGTCACGCCATACATTACTGAATAAAAATTGTGTCCTCGCAATTGTTTCATTTACTTCCAAAGCGTTCCAAAGATACACACACACACATATATATATATATATATATATATATATATAGTACGAGATGTGCAGTCAATTAGTAATGATCAGAATCGCATTGCAACAACAATTCTCAAAATTAAAGAGGGAGCAAATCGCAATTGTAAATATGTATTAGATGAATCGTAAAAATCGCAAGTGGCTAAGCAAATTAAAATACAAATAGATAAATACAAATCAAATGGAAAGTGGAGCGGTTTTCTCATTTATATTGGTGTGATTGCAGCGCAAAGGGCGTCGACAGCGCATAAAGCTGAAAATACACGATCCAATCAGTTGCCAAAGCAAACATCAAAATTGAACGTAGAAATACAACGCTGTTATAACTTTTATATTTACATTATTGGTACAAAGCTGCAGCCAAAATTAAAGGTAAACTATTATTGGCAGAGAGGCCAGAAAGTGGTATGTTAGGTCTGCCGTGATAAATTAGGTTTTTCATCTCAGTTCCCAGGAGAAGTAACGGACACATAGAGCTTTAGCTGTATATTTGATGTTGATTACATTTTTATATTGTGGGTTCATATTTTTGGTATATAGACTTATCTATGTAAGGTAGCTGTTTCCGTTACCTATTTTTATATCAATAATAGATGAAATGGCTTAAGAGGTTCGATAGATATTAGACGTTTACGGTACTAAAGCATACTGGTCACGTTTACTGCCTATCTGTCAACCTACCATCGTCCATGTAAAATCATCCGTGAAATGTTCTTAATGTGATTCGGTTGCAGTCGGAGCCTATAATGAGTTCGAGTTCTAAGCTTCCATCTTGGGCGTTCACATGTCGTTCAGAGTTTTGCTTTTTGCGTCCACTTACCATCAGGTGGTCCGCCATTAAAATTATTAAGATCGCCAGCACGTAACATACAACACTGTGCAAAGCGTTTATCCTATCTACTCAACTAGGATTAATCCTATACTACTCGTCAATCATCCCCGCCACAAATAGAAATTCGTGAATGCACAGAATCGCTCGTATCCTATCGCACAGCGATCTACGTACTCGTATACGTCACAGTGGACATAGCTCGTGAGGGATGTACTTGTGTAAAAAAAGAGAACGCATTTTTAGGACATTATAAAATGAAAGGTATCTTAAATTAATTAATACACTAAACATTACAATGATAATATAACCACCGGTAACATACAACAATAAAAATAGTTCTACACTCAGCATGTGCCATTAAACGATAGGAACCACGGCTGCTGGTTCCCAGTGCAGTCATTTGAAAGGATTGTAGCCTTTCAATAAAAGCCTTATAAAGTACGTACGTAATCCAATTTGTCAGAAAGAAATAATAGGCTTTCGTAAGTTAATACGTTGAACATCTTAAGACTTCATCACTACTTACCATCAGGTGGGATTATTGTCAAGCATTAACTTATCTAACATAAGAATTTAAATTCGTAGTCTATGCAATTAATAAATTTCATCTTGGACCGCGTATATACTCTATACCTAAATTAGTAAAGTGCAAGCCGAATACAAAGATATAATTTACTCACCCTACTCAGAAGCTTGCCGTAGATAAACCAATAGTAATAAATATATGCTTATACAAACACCTTCGCTATAATAATAATAATTATTATTATAATTAATGTGCGGGAACCCGGGACACCTCGCCCGGTGAAAAGGACAACTACCAACTAGGCCACAGGAATGTTTAACCCAAGCTAGTATCGAGGGTCACTGTCAAACTGCCAATAATATCTCAGCACCTCAAATTCCCATAGGGCTCTACACATATACATATTAAATTTATGTATCATTATATACTCTTATGAAGCGGTCTGATTCATATATCAACGCACAGCTAAAACCTACGACATTTTGTACTACAACTATATACTAAACACTCAAGACATGTGGGTACTCTATACTAGTGTATATATAGGGCCCCACCTACATATATCCTTGAGTGAAAGCTAGCCTTGAACTCCGCCGTGACCATAACCCATGCAAATGGGTCACAACGTCGGTATGAAACACAAAAATCGTGAGTACCAACTACAGTTAATATGTATGACGTTTCGGTTGTGTAAGTCCATACCTGCCTGGCTACCTTCCTTTTAGAATCAGACAGTGAAATGTTTTAACGTGTATGGGTTCTAATGTGAGATTAGGTACAAAATGGCTCTCCTGTCCCACAGACCAGTAACGCGTTGATAATGCCTTTATTGTTACAGATGTCTATCACAGGGGTGTCCATTAGATGGCAGGTTTGCTCGTTGTTAGACTATTTTATAAAAAATAAAATGTTTTATCTGCTCCTTAGTACACAGTATTTTAAAAGAAACGCAGCACTCAACCGCCGACTAGAGTCGCTTAACATTAATTTCATTTGTGGAATCACACATAAACGTATCCATTAAATGAATTGAAGTAAGAAAGAGACTGACAGAAACAATGTTGCCAGCTAGGATTTAAAATAGGTATGGTACATTTGTTGAGTTGCAACACATTTATTATAGATATAAAAGGATTCCCTTATTTTTTCTACCTAAAAAGTTATTACTTGATTACAAGCGTATCCGATGGTATGTATGCATGCAAGTATCATTCGTACATTTTTTATCACAATAACTTTTTCTCCGACCAGGAATTGTAACCGAAACTCCTCTCTTGACATTAAAGGTCACTAGGCTTTTAGATCTTTGAAACAGAGAGTTAAAAATCGAAATATTTTTAGTCATACAATGGGTTTTAACCATAACTCTAGGGTTCTATCTTCTCTAAATTAAGCCAATGATAATTGACATACACACATAACTACGATAAATTATAATATAATTGTATTATAATAATCAGACCCGGCACTTTCGTTTTAAGTTTCAAACCAATAGCAATCACGTATTTAATACTTAAAGGCAAAGGGTTCTCATTAAATATTATGTTGTATTTGTTATTATCTAAATTTGATGATCACATAGGTGTCAAATATTTTCTTTTAAGTACCTTCTATGAACACAAATTTTACTTAGTTCTTGTGCAAAATACCAATGCTTTTACAACATTCATTTTTTATTTAATTCATTTTAAATTCATGGAAGTTGTTCAATTATTTTTTCGGCTTCTTATTTGTTACTGTTAATTAACGTAGACCGGCCGGTAAGCAATATAATTTACTAATTTATATATATATATTATTTTATTACTAAAGGCTCAAATATGAAAAAATTCGCTCCAGAACTATATTGATAAATAAGATTGTTGGTGTTACAAATCTCATCACTAATAATATATACGATAGGACCACACCGAACTTTTTATTGTTGTAAAGATATTCATTTGTTTTAAATTTTTATTGTAAGTTACTTATATTACATCAAAATACTCTAAGATATCACATTTCAGTTTTGGAACACTGTAGAGTTATTGTCTAAGAACCGTGAGCTGCAAATAAGAAAAGCTTTGTTCAGAATACATCATACAAGGACGTATAGAGTCCATAGCGGTGCACACCGGCTGGAATTGAAGGCATAAAGCTCATTAACTAACAACTCGTCTTGAATTGACTTGCGTTTACGTTGAACTCGTCTTAATGATGACAAAAAAAATTCAAGTTAATCTATTCAGTTCGTACAGGTATTATTATTACTTTCTAGTAAGTCTAGTATCTTTCTAGGTACTAAATTCCACATTTCCAAATATTACAAAATAAATAATAATTTTCATGAAATGTAAATACTGTTGGTAGTTATAGTCAACTAACAAATTGTGATAAGACACAACACTGTTTAAGTTTAAGTTTAACACTGGGATGAAGGGTAAAAATGCCATCCAACTAAATTTATACAAATGTGAATGCTTCTGTCTAAATGTTCGTTTCAATGCTGCGTGATTGTGTGAATAGCGCAAAAATTGTATACGTTCGTTCGAGGTAACAGGTCGACGCAATATACAGCTGTTACGAGTACATACAAGTTATCAAGTTAAAAATATATCTATGTATATACAAAACAGTTCAGTGTCATTTTCTCCTCTGTTTTGTTGATAAACTTCAGTGTAATCGATAAAAATGTACTGGACACTGAACGATTTTTAATAAGCGAGTACTTGTTGTTGTTGACTGACTTCAAAAATATTTTTATCAATTCGTTTGCGATAGACCATTAACACGTAAATGTGTGCGTGACAAAGTGTAATTGTTTATAAAAAGGAGTGCGCAATACAGCGGATATTCATTCACATATCTGTTATGTAATGACGGTGACATAAGAATTTGATAAATTTGACGTGACGGTATCATGAAATGCAATACATATTGTTACAGACATAATTACATAAAACATTTAGTGTTCTATAACATTGTACTTAGAGCACTAATCAAAATCTCGATTAACTGCAAATTGTAAAGTTCTGTGACTTTTGTTCCTTGTCGAGTTACTTCGACGTATTTAACATGGAGCCGTGTAAGCAGGATTCACTAAATACTTGATTACTCATAAAAACCAAAGATTTTGCAAATATTCATGCAATTTCTTAATCACTAGGTTTTTTATTCTTTCATATCATTCGTTCACCATTCTCCTTCCCCTTTCACAGCTCTCGTCTTGTCCATTAAATCTACGATCTCACCGTCTGGTTGGAGTTGTCTAAAACGACGACCGGCGGCACGGAGCATCCGTCGGCGGCGATCCGAGTGGAGGCGCCCTCGCGCCCACCGTATGACTTCTCGGATATTGGGGTGCTGCGGTCCGGCGAGATGTCCATGTCTTGCGTTTGACCATCTGCAATTTATTGCTTGTATTTTTTTTTTACTTTTTTATTACTTTATTTGGTTTGTTTCATATATATAAATTACTTTTAAATGGTAGAATAATTTTTCTAATAGGTGCCGTGGTACATTCCGCATATACACAGACTCACAAAATTCTCTCTTTATAAAATTTTTGTAGAACACTGTATTAACGTATCAGTTACCATTACGTCAGCGCGAGTGGGTAAAGCGGCGTAGTAGTGCTTTTTCTTCAGACTTGTTTTACAAATGTAAATTTTTCTGACTGAAAACTTATTACTACGGAAATAAAATACCGTCTATGCCACTTAGGAATAATTACTCTTTCTACTGGTGAAATAATTTAAAAACTCGGTTCAATAGTTCCAGAGATTAGTCAATCAAGTCTTCCAGATGTATTTCTATTTGACAAATTCGTAGCTTCAGATTATCCCTTAAAATATTGCACTCGCTCGTAGCGATAAAAAACTTATTTTTACATCTATATTCGTTCTCAAACCGTACTTTTTTGATACTACGAGATCTGGGTCAAGACTTCGTATTGCTTTGGTCGGTCACGCGTCGAGTGTTAGAACAGGGGTGCGCCGCGCGCATTATGATTACTCTCGATCGATTACCTGCAGAACTTTATGCACATAGTCTGCATAACAGGCGAGGCGTCGTATATTATACGCCTTGCTTGTCAATAACCCAATGCAGGGCAAGGTCCTCTCCTTGTTTTTGGGACCTGAAGCGTCCTGGGGCAACGAGTACGTATTGATGAAGAAAACAGTTGCAATTTCTCATAACATATGACATCATGTCTCATGTCGTTTTGAACCAAGACTGCTATCTAAAGATAACCGGGTTCGATGGCGCCAGGTAATCTCTGAATTATGCAATAGCTCAAGAAATTTTGTCACTGAGAGTCACACAACTAACTAGTAGCTCGATCAATTAGTATTAACACAAGTAGTCCGAGCAATGTGCGGCTTACAAATGAGGCGACACGATAAGTTGTCGGTGTTAAGCAACTTCGTGCGTCAACGCAATGCACGCGCAGTCCACATTATTATCAAAAAGACTAATCAAAACGCCTAGAAGTAAAAGGAGTTTTGTTGACCTTTGAAATATTAGCAATGCGCCAACGCTCGTCACATCGTCGTGTGAGATACTAGGTGATACAACGCAGGTGACGTACCTTTCTGGTCGTGAGCGCTGGCTGCCCGTTTGCTGGGCCTGGGGCGGACGTGCGCGTTGTCATCGCGCGCGTTTGGCCAGTATCTATCGGACGCGCTCGCCGCCCGCTTAGCCGGTGTCTTCTCCACCTCGCGCCGCCCCGACCGCGAACTCGATCGCTTATCACGATCTAGGTCAAACGAGAGAGATATGGATTAAAATGCGAGCTGTGGCCGGCGTTCAAGTTAAATTATCAATATTCTGTCGAAGATCGTTCCGAGTATAAATATGATATTTAGAAAACGAATCATTGATTGATTGATCATTTAAATGTATGATACTTAAAATATATTTCAATCAAGTTATAAGAACAATCATGCAAAAACACATTTTTACGACACTTATTCTAAGGAACATCACTTCGACTTCCCACTACTGGGCAAAGACTTCTCCTCGTAATTAAGAAGGTTTAAAAAATACTCTAAAACACGGGGCCAGTGCGGATTGTTGAATGATGATAAAGAAATAAGAGATAATTTGCATCTTCAATCTGTCTTTGTATATAAAAATACGTATCCTGACTGACTTACTAATTCATCACCGCAAAGGCTACTACTACTGAAGCCAAAAACATGAAATTTGGACAAAGAGTTCCTTATATGACTTAGGCATGCACTAAGGAAAAACTGTTAGATCCGCTTCTCAGAGGGTAAATAAGGTTTGAAAATTAGTTTGAAATTCCACCAATTTGGAATCCAGCTCTATGAAAAATTGTCTTTGACTTTATAAAACACTTTCTTATAATTAATATAAAAAATATTGAACTAAAATTATCAATACATTTACTTAATATGTCCAAAAAATTGCCAAGTGAATGCATACTTCATGTACATTTATAAGCCCCAGTCTAAAGTACAAAATCATATTTTTTTATTTTTTTTTATTTTACCGTATGTTGACTACCACGATCAATAGATTTCGCTACTACCTTGTTTACCTTCCCTAAATTTAACCAACTATAGGTCAAATAAAATATATTCAAATTTTAATCCATCCGCTTTCTTTGTCGTATTAAAAAAAGTAGTGCGTCTATGAAGCTTAGGCTCTTTCTCAGTAAATTATGAGATTTCTAATGAAAATGAAAATTCAAGACATGGAGAACATTGTCAACATTACGGGCATTTCTTGAAAATAAACATATAATTTATAAATAGTTTCGCGCGGAAAAGCTGCGGGCAACTGTTCGTTATTATATAAGACATACACATGTAAAGAATCGAAACACATTCAAAACTTCGAACCGTTTAGATGGAAACGAGCCGTGGGCCAATATGTCGTGTCATCAATATCAGTCATAGACAAAAAAAAACTCGTAGCTGCCTCTGAACAAATTTAAAATAAAAAAAAGTTATCAATCTTATTATTTGCCATTCCTTACGTCTTTGTACTCGTATTGAATATTGTTTGTACGTGTGTGTTGCTTGTACTTAGAAAATTATACTTACGTTGTAATTTAGAATTTCCGGTGTCGTTTTTATTTCAAACTTTATATCATAATGACGTATAATTGTGGTCCAATGACTATACGCCCAGTGTTTATAAGGAAATAAACGATATATGATTCAAAGACATGAATTTTGTAGCTAACCACCCCCTTCTACATCACAAATAAGCATTCCCTTGTTATACGTACTACAAATAGTATAAGACCAACCGTGCCCCGCAACCTTGCAGCGTAAATGCATTAATTCCCGTGTCCTAGTTATACTACAGCGTGTCTAGAACCGTTGATAGCCAACGCAATTTTTAAATCATAGCGTTAAAAGGATATTATTTGAAGTGTACGATTGGTTGAACATTAATACTTTCGTGGTAAGAATATAAGGTAAAGGCACTCGAATAATGGCACCGGTAAATATCCACCTCTTCGCTAATTTTACAGCGGTATGGTGACAGAGTCTTATGAAAAAATAAAACAAAAACACCTTAGTAATACTTATATAGAGTTTCATGCAATTAATAGATATATATTTCTTGAAAATTTCTATTTTATATTGTATATTCCACGATTATACGATCCAAGCCAACCTCCTATTTTTACTACGCATCGTCAATCGTTAACTTACGTCACTTACATTCGTTAGTTTCCGAACGCCGCCATTAAAAATTAAAACACCGAACCTCGCACAATACGTCGATTATCACATTATCAGCTTAATTAGTTTAACAAGAAGCGATATTACACCGCTCTAAGACTTGTTTTCTATCTACCGTAAAACGTAACCTATGAATGGTACCTTCTGCTGTTCATTTCCTAACCAATTCGAGACACCACTAAAAGCATTTCGAAACTAATTTGTTGCTCGAGCTCATTCCTTTTCTAACTTCGTCATATTAATTTTGATACTTGTAGGTAACAAATATCATCTAAATTCAACCTCGTATTTTTTTATAAAGCGTTAAAAGAAGCAAACTTAAAAGAAAGCGTTAGAATTAAGCCTACGAAATTCAATAAAGCTAAACGAAAATAAAAATCCACTATACCTTTTATTTGTTTACAAAAATTTCTCATAGCTCATCTCTTATGTATGGTTCGAAATTGGAGGACACTTCGTCGATTATTAGATATTATCTCGCATAATTGAATGAAAATTATAGATTGACAAGTTTTTAGTGAATTCAGAAATATTCGCTCCAGATATCTGCATTCCTCATCTTCATCATCTCAGCCGGACAACGCCCACTGCTGGGCATAGGCGGAGGCCTTGGGGGAGCCCAAGGATCTCTAAAACGATCGGTCCTGCGCTGCCCTCAGCCAGTGGCTACCCGTGACCTTCACCAGATCGGCGGTTCATCTCGTTGAGGGTCTACCCACTGAGCGTCGCCCGGTGCGATATCTTGATATCTGCATTATTCACATAAAATAGATGAAAATGCATGAGATATGGGGCCTACCAGCGAGCAAGGCCGACTGCAGGGTGCGCTGAATTTGCAAATGAGATACAAATTATCCGATTGAAAAATAAAACATCTGGTAGAAAAATGTTTTATTTATTGTTAGGACACTACATATTTTTTATAAATATTTTAGATCCAATACTACCTAAGGTACAATGAGCCCATGTCAGCTTTGCATGAATCGATAGATAAAATGGCACACAGTAATGAAGTCAACATAGGCTCCAATGTTATTTGTCTGTGGGGTTGAACAAACTAACGTAGGCTTTATAGAATATGTATCTTACCAAACATGTTATATACCTACATAGTATCTATATATACGTACATAATATTTATATATTACCTGTATCCATCCATCCATCAGCCTTTGGAGGTCCACTGCTGGACATAGGCCTCCCCTAACTTGCGCCACTTTGACCGGTCCTGTGCCTTCTGAATCCAGCGGATGCCCGCTGTCTTCTTCAGGTCGTCAGTCCACCTGGTCGGGGGGCGTCCTATGCTCCTTTTTCCGAGACGTGGGCGCCATTCGAGGACCTTTCTTCCCCAACGGTTATCGGTTCCTCGAACTATGTGCCCAACCCATTGCCACTTCAGCCGGCTTATTCTCTGAGCTATGTCGGTCACCCTCGTTCGTCTACGGATTTCATCGTTTCTTATTCGATCGCGTAGTGTAATACCGAGCATAGCTCGTTCCATAGCCCGCTGGGCGACTCTGAGCTTATGCATTAGGCCAATAGTGAAGCACCACGTCTCGGATCCATATGTTATCACTGGCAACACACACTGCTCGAACACCTTCGACTTCAGGCACTGAGGTAACTTTTTGGACGACAAGATATGACGTAGTTTCCCGAATGCAGCCCATCCGAGTTGAATTCTACGAGTGACTTCTTTCTCGAAGTTGGACTTACCCATTTGGATCACTTTTCCTAGGTAAATGTACTCGTCAACAACAACCGGTACGGGTGAGACATGGACATTCGACATGATTTTCGTCTTGTCCATGTTCATCTTGAGACCCACCCGTTGGGAGGCGCTGTTCAAGTCCCCGAGCATTGTACCAAGTTCTTCCAGGGAACCCGCCAGGATGACTATATCATCGGCATATCGCAGGTGTGTGATGTATTCGCCGTTGATGTTGATGCCACGTCGTTTCCACTCCATCATCTTGAACACGTCTTCCAACGCAGCGGTGAACAGGTTTGGGGATATGACATCCCCTTGTCTGACACCTCTCTGCAGTTGGATGGGGTTCGTTGCTGTGTCGTGTACTCTGACGGACATGGTGGCAGATGAGTACAAACACTTTAACTCCTCGATATACCGGTAGTCGATCCGGCACCGCTGGAGAGAATTTAGTACCACCCAGGTCTCGATAGAATCAAAGGCTTTCTCATAATCCACATAAGCAACACACAACGGCAGATTATACTCCTCGGTCTTTTGTATAATCTGACGCAGTGTGTGTATGTGGTCCATGGTGCTGTAGCCTTTTCGGAATCCAGCTTGTTCGGGAGGCTGAAAGTCGTCAAGCCTGCGTGCAATGCGATTTGTGAGGACCCTCTAAAACAGCTTATAAACGTGGCTCAGAAGTGTAATGGGCCTGTAGTTCTTCAAAAGAGCTTTATCGCCCTTCTTAAAGGATAGGGTCACCACACCTCTGCCCCACGCTTCCGGGGTAGTTCTAGTATTAATGACGGAATCGAACAATTTTTGGAGCGCCACTAGAAGGGGTTTCCCTCCAGCTCTTAGCAGCTCGGTTGTGATTCCGTCATCTCCCGGTGCCTTGTTGTTTTTAAGCTGTTTGAGAGCTTCTCCAATCTCATACAGGCTGACGTCTGGAAATTCTCTGTGTAGTGTCGGGTCAGTTTAGCTCGCTTGTCGCTCTCCTCGCGGGGAGGTGGAGCTTGAGAGGAGGCATAGAACCGTCCGTAATATCTCTCAATCTCTCTCAGAACTTCCGGTTTCGACGAAACCATAGTCCCGGATTCGGTCTTCAACCTCGTAAGCTGACTTTGCCCAATAGACAGATCCCTGGCGAACACTTTGGAGCCCTGGTTTCGCTCAATTATGTTTTTTACACGATTGGCGTTGTGTTTTCGTAAATCGCGTCGCCTGCACTTGCGAGATCTGTTCATTGAGCCGTCGGTATTCCCTCATAGAGGTTGGAGACGGCACACATAGTTCTCGTCGATCCCTCATAAGACCAAGAGTTTGTTCTGAGAGAACTCGAGATCTACCACTAGGGTGGGTCTTGAAGTACTTCGACCCTACCTCGTGGACTGTTGTTACCATCCTGGTGTTAAACTCGTTCACTGACATGCACGGTTTTAGGCACGCAAAACGGTTTTGCAGCTCAAGTTGAAAGTTATCGGATCCCTGGATTTGGATAAATGTTGGGCGAAGCGTAGACTTCATAAGGCGTGACCGTTCCAGCTTCAGGTCGATATTTAATGTGCCTCTTATAAGACGGTGATCGCTTCCGGTTTTGAACCTGCTGATCACAGAGACATCATTAAATATGTGCCGTTTGTCTGCCAGAATGAAGTCTATCTCGCTTTTTGTGGAACCATCAGGACTTATCCAAGTCCACTTGCGTTGTGACTTCTTTCTGAAGAAGGAGTTCATCATAAAGAGATCTTCCTTCTCCAAAAAGTTTGCTAGCAAGTGTCCTCGGTGGTTCCGTTGTCCAATTCCGTAGGGACCCACTTTCATCTCGGTGCCACTTTGCGTGCCCAATCTCGCGTTGAAGTCCCCCATCACAACATTGAAATGAGCTCTAGAGGTATGGATGGCTCTGCTTATATCCTCATACATAACCTCAACCTCATCGTCGGGATGTGTTGAAGTTGGCGCATATACCTGTACAACCTTCAACGAATACCGTCTGGATATTCTGAGTGTAAGGTATGGTACCCTTGCCGACACGCTCCCAACTTGCACAATGTTGTTGAAGAGGGATCTGTGAACGAGAAACCCGACATCACCTTGAGACAGGTGTTCGCCCTCTCGGTGATAGAACAAGTTTCCGGATTTGAGTATTATCGTGTCCTTACCTACATAATATTTACTTCTACTCGGAAGGATTAATTGCAGTTCTTACTGATCCCGCTCTAAAAAAAGGCTAAACTAAAAAAAATATAACAAATTCCGCCTAATATCTCTGCCATCCCAAGCTAGCAAGGTTCTTCTTCATAAACTCAATACTCGACTACAGTCGGTCCATAGACCGAGAGATCAAGAACAAGTCAGATTTGTATAAGGAATTCAAACATGCGAATAGATTCTCAACCTAAGACAGATCATAGAAAAAGCGCGCGAGTACAAAAAACTTATATCGCTTTTAAGATTTTCGTAAAGCTTTTATCACCGAAATGTTGAAAGCCGTGAAATGTACCATTTTTAATCGGTGTACCTCGAATTCCAGTATATCTTATTAAGAGACTTTACGAAGACGGTATGGAGACTCATCAATTGTGCTAATGTGAATTCTTTAGATGTTTGGACAAATCATCCGAAATGAAAGCTCATTACAACGATTTTTTGTACAAGGTCAACAATCTCGCGGCCTATAGCCCACAAGATAGATATACCCCATTAAATCGTCTACGAAGTGTTCCCATACTGAATGTGTACACAGTGCAATGAATAGATGGAGAAAACACACAAAAACCGCAACCTAAGTAGGATCCATGACCTCGACCACTCCGCCAGCAATGTAAGTCTAAGAAGAAGAAGAATATCTTTTACTAAAATTGATAAATAATCGTTCAACCCAAAGGAAGAAGTAGCAGTCGGCCATTAGTAATACATAAGTATTTGGAAACGTGGAGGCTAGCATCATGGTCAGAGAGAAAAGAGGCCAGCTACTGGACAGGTATTAACTGATTTTGATGGGTCTTTAATGTAGATTTATTACGAAAAAAGTACATAATAAAACATCATATCAATTTTGACACCACAACGCGAAATTAAACATTTCTATTAACAAAGTTGAAAGCAGTATCACTGTAACGGGGCTGTAATCGTGCCTTCATCTCGCTCGAATACCTCTAAGTCTGCTAAACATTTATTTCCAATCACATTACGTAGACATACCTGGAAGAGATAACCCCACAAGGGAAAAGTGTTTTAAGATATTTTTCGAATTCGAAGAGTTTCAATAGTGCGAAAATGACAACTGCATCTTGTGACTCGGTGAGCGGCGATGCTAATAAAATTTATGTCAAGTACGGGACATAGCACCTAGAGTTTTAAATATGATTTGTATTGGAAATAACAAAGCTTGTCTACGTACACGGTTAAATAAAACTGTATTGTATGTTTCATTCATTTAACTAACAAAAAATCTACCAAAAACCAATGTAAAACGCTAACTTAAGATGGATTATTATACTCGTACTGGAGATGCTTTTTTTACCGTTGACATGCTAACATGTTATGGTAAAGTAATAACACGGAAGCTATATACGAGTTTATTTGCCTATTAGGATTAGGTTTATTAAGGTTTAGTATATCCAATAAAATACATGAAAATAAACTAATAAATGAACTAGCAAAATAGGTGAAAGGCTTAGATTTTATTCGTAGGTGGCGATCGTTTAAGAATGAAAATCAGCTACAGAAATTGTATACCAGCCTTCTACGCTTTTATCCGCTTTTACAAAGATACAGAGTTGCTTTAGAGATTTCGATTTTTCCCACGTACTTTTAAGGGCTTAGGACCTTCTAACATGCTGTAGTTGTAGTTCCGCTTTTACAAGCATAATGCTTATAAAATTTGTACAATAAAATATCGAATTTAATTAAGCTGTATACGCAACTTCCCAGACATATTTAAAAAGACCGAAATATATTTTTTTTTACAAATTACACTATAATTTACACATATTTAAAATGTACCTTTTAATATTATCAACATAATTGTACAAAATGCCCACTGTTTCTCTCTAAACATTTAACAACAAGCGCGGATTTGCAAATCGTTTGATAAACTACCAAGGGTGTTTATCACTCAAAAATATCAAAAGCCTTTATTACACGCGTTGTGTTTGTTCACTGACACTGCGAGGTTCTTCAGTACATAGGAATTCTCCACATTACTGTAATCGTACATGTTACTCTATTACGCTTTGTACACTGGTTACGCTATCATTGTTATCACTAAAACGGGCAATAGATATACATACGCGCTACGAACAACGACTGACGACCGGTAGCTCTTTACACAAAGGGACGTCCAGCGGCGGTTGAGAATGGATAAAGAGATACCTAATTTGTAACGAACTCATTTATAAATTTTCGCGTGTTTAGTGGACAGTATTTCGAGTCTGAATATTTTTAATCCTTTGTTACACGTTTTTAAAGCGAAACGTTAAATGTCAATGGGCAGTGTTTACTGACAGTTTAATTTCATAACATGTTAACGAATAAATTATAAAAAATAAAACCCGTAAGATTACGGAATAGAACATTCCGTTGACACCCAATTTTTTTTCCCAACAAAAAAGTTTTCAGGGTTAAATATCGAGCTCTAGCATATGGGTTATTGTATATAAAAATAACGAGTGGCCAAGCCAGAGATTTAGAGAGAACTGACCTTATTCATATTTTGAAATGGTACAATACATTTTGTTATCTAAGAAACCTTATACTAATTACTTCTTTTAACCAACCCGTTGACTGGTTATGCCAGCGTAACTTCGGTAAACCATTGTTATCTATACTACTATACTATATCAATTTATAGTCTGTCTGTCTCAACAATACATTTTTTTGACAAATTTCATCATAAATATTTGTTTTATGTCTCATTGACATCAATGACGACCATTTTGAAAATCTTTGTGTCCCGTTATATTGCCGGAACGGCTTGACCGATCCTAATTAAACTTGCGTAAACACGTGATTGCGTAGATGATAGGCTATATACAATATCACCTAATGATGTTTTATCAAGGAAAATAAACATAAAATTTGGTATATATAATTAATTGTTCGACCTGAACGAAATCCGAGGGAGTCGCCAGTATAAAATAAGGTCAAAGATGACGTCCGAAACTTTATCAAAGTACGATTTAAACTATTAATGATGCTATATTAAAATGTCCGTTTAGTGCACCAACATGTGAAGCCGAATACACGAACAAACTGAAAGTTTTGCTCGTGAAGCCCCTGCACTGAACGACGCTTTGCAAAATCTCCACAATTTATCATACCTCTAAAAGTTGAAATACTAACCGCATCAACGTATTTTATTTTAGAGGTCTATTAACATAAATGAACACGACCAAGGAAATTATCTGATCTGCGGACATTATTATTGATACTAATAAAAGTTCACCTAATTAGTTTGTTTAGCGCTATCGTTTTTTTTTTTAACTTATCATCTCTCTCTGTCCTTCTCATTTTATTGGCAATTTTGGAATCGCACTAAATATCACAGTGTTACTTACAAACGACATTGAACATATCTTGATATAATCAAAAATCGAAAACTTATTTGACAAGTGAAATTTTTGTAATACAGACAAGGCTACCGAAATACATATCATTGGAATATTTAAGAAACGCGACCTCATCATACTGTAATATGTATGACATTAAAACGGAAGACGACAAAAAACAACCAAGTCGTATAGGAAATCGGAAAGAGACGGGCGGGCCAAACTCCTGATGCACGGTCACATTGAAACATACATAATGTATCGGGCTCAGTATCAAAGATCTGCTTACGACATACAAACGAATCTTTTTATTCCTTGAATTAATATCAATGTCATAGTTGTCAATTTACTGACACGCAACAATCAATCGTATCAGTTCCCACAAAACTGTCATTGATCCAACGATTGATATCGAAGAACTTAACAATCATGTTGTTGTTTTTAATGAACGTGGCGAACGTGATGAACGAAACGATGACGTTTAATGAATGAATGAATGACGTATTAATCAGGTACAAAGGTACGGTACTGAAGCTGGGGCAGACGGCAGACGGCAGACGATCGACACGATTTGCAGCGCATCAGCTGCCGTATAGGTTCCGAAGCCAGCGGCACCGATTGCTGTTTCTTCTATATACATTTATCAATAATCAAACAATCCAAGTGTCAACAATCCAAAAGGAAGATGACGATGGGTTATTATCGTATTACAGGGATGATATGGAACTCCATAACCGTAACCGAAACTATGGGAAGTCAAAATAAAAAAAAACCAAAACCGTAACCGAATCCGATAAAAAAGTTTCGAATTATTTCGGATAGGAGCAGTCTAAATACAACATTTTAGGACGGATTTTCACCAACAGAGCCGATACACTCTCATTTTTAAACAGTATTTATTATTTATTTTTAAGGCTATTGTTTTTTTTTCTGTCATTATAGTACTCGGAAATGAATTCAAACTATATATCTTGTAAATACATTGTATATTTCTTTCCAAGTCTAAAATTATCCGTAACTGAAATTATTCGAAACATTCGGATAATCCGAAATAATTTAATATCCGTAACCTTAATCGAAACCGGTAAAATATTATTCACATATCCGTTTCCAGAACCGAATTTTCATATCCATGACATCCCTATTATATTATTACTTAAATATTAGGTAATAAGACCACTAATAGTCGGTCCAACCGACTACCATTAAATGAAGTAATTTTCGTTGAAGAACTTCTGAATATATTGCATGAAAAATAAATGGCTAAGATTAGACAATTTTCAGTGACACTGAAGCCTTGCTACGAGGCATAACCGCGAGGAGCGTTTGTGTGAAACGACATGGTTATTCATTAGCGCTGGAACTGAATGAATACTAAAGAAGTAAAGTAAAGAAGTAAGTACTGAGTTTCTGTTTGAAAAATTATCACCAATAATATTTTTACCAACATCATCGGAAAAAGAAATTAATTAATTAATATAGGGTTTCCTTTAATATCTATTCATTTTTTAATAAAATCGGATTCGGTTTGATTAATTTCTTTGAATCTTTTATGTTGTCAAGATTAATTGATAGATCAGTGGACCGGTCAATGGAATGATACTTTATTTTTCATATTGAAGTAACTTATGCCGCTGTCATTATATTTTCATGCGTTACATAAATGCATTTGGTGGAGGCAACGATTGAATGGCGGACGCAAACAATGGACCGCGCTACAGACTCGAACAGATATATACCTACTTCATACCTATTCATACAAATCCAATAATCGAGTCGCTCACAGATGAAAATAAAATCAAACTCAATGCAGTATATCTGGATTCAGATATTTTAACTTATGATATGGATGATTCAATAACACCATCAAATTATGTATTAACCAATAACCTACATTCGTTTCGCTTTCAGAATAATATTGGCATTTCGAACAAAAATTTGCATATACCACCGATTTGCATTAGTGAAATTTGTTTTTTTGAGTCCATTCATTGATTTCAGAGCGTTTGACATCCTCTTCATAGAAACAGTTATCTCTTTATCATATTGGACTCGTGAAAAACATTACGAAGCAACATGAATAGACTTTCAATTAATTATGACGCAAACAACAGTGTATACGACCCATGTTGTAGAACCACAATTACACACACACACACACTCACTACAAAGATGTGGGATACGGTAGACTCCTAATAAATGGAAAACCCATGCTTGAACCACCAAGCGGGCGTATGTTGTATGAGTTTATCAGATACGATAAATATATAATAAAAAACAACCGTCCATCGCTATTGATGTCGCAGCAAGCCTCACACGATTCAACTGCCTAAACCTTTCTGTTCTGTTAAACCGACTGTATGAAAGAATTAGTCCGTGCTAATATTGTAATGCTTGTCGAAATTTCAAAAGTCTACATAGGTTTCTATGTGTAATTGTCTTCTAAATATTACGGAGTAAAAATGCACATTTCAGTTTGTATTCTTTTGTGGTTAATTAACAGAGGTAAAGCACAAAAAAATGTTCGTGTGGAAAATTATTACGGAATAACTCGCCTGTATAGGTGTTTCCGTCCCCATATAATGAGAGTGTCTTCAAATCAAAAGACTACATCCCCAATCACGAGCAGGTGGGATAGTAGTCCAGTATTAAAATGTATTGCACCATTTGAAATAAACATTACATACAATGTTACTTTTAAACAAAACGGTAATTAATAAAAGGCCAAATCAATAATGAAACAACAACAACGAAAATTACGCATAATTCTTAATAACACAATAACATACGAGTATGTTCTCGAATATTCCCAGTTCGATTTGGAGAATAACAATGAGTAATAATTAAATGGCTAACTACGAATGTTACTTAATATCTGTGAGTGGAAACTTTTATCGTAACGCACTTTTTGTACGTACAGGAAAATGAATCGTGTTGTTTGTTCTTTTTTAATCCGTAACTCCAGCTTTCAATATAATTTTTAACTCCCAGTGTACACAATTGATGTGACTCGTACTCTTGCATCCGTGTATGCAATACGTATAAAGGAGGACAAAATGCAATATCCTTGAAGATAACCCGGATAAACGAGTGGATTCAAGGACGAACGTTCAAGGAAGCGCGCTTCCCGACGGCGCATCAATTTGTTCCGCAAAACTTCTCGACGTGCTCGTATAACGATACTCGAAGATGCGTTGTTTATACTTAAGTTAAAGAAAAGTCCTACTTAATTTCCTACTCCGTAAGAACAAATGCAATTCCAACTTTACAATTTTAGATTCGACCCCGACACAAGTTTATTATTAGTAGATATAGATATGACAATCCAAACTGGTAGATTCGCGAGACCTATGCTATTCCAATTTATAGATTGATACTGGCAATCAATCAATCAGTGGTATCAATATTAACACATCCGCAAAATGGACTGTTGTTCCACACCTGCCATTCGCTCAGACAACTGTCAATGTGATGGTTAACTGTGCAACATCACGTAAAATAAAATAATACTTAATTACCAAAACTCTAAAGCTGTAATTAACTCAAAATTCCTAGGTGCTATACATGTTATAACATTTACATGACACTGCCAGTTAACATGCATGACGAACACTGTTTATATGTATACTAATATTATAAAAAGAGAGGGCAAATGTTGTGAGTTTAAGTATATGCGGAAATTAATCTCCGCAGCGACGGCATCTATCTGAAAAATTCTTATACCAATAGAAAGGTGCATCATTCCGGATAGACAAAGGCTATCAAGTGTAGGTGTGTAATTAATTGTTGAACCCGATTGAAGTCGGGACGGGCCGCTCGTAAATAATAAACAACAAGAAATAAAACAGGTATTATAAATAGGTCATAAACTTTATGTATCAATATATTTTCATTTAACAGATATATCTTATTTTTTAAAATGGTGTTCGTACATAAAATCTACAAATAATAAGCCTTTGTTAACTCATTTCGTTCGAGGAGCGCCCATATTCAGTTCAGTTCTATCAAAGGGGGGGAAATCGGCAACTTATAATCAGTTCGACAGTTCTTTCCCTTTCTCTCACAAAAATTCTTTGAAAATGCATGCTATATACCGCGCCCCTCGATTAGTTCGAACTTCGGACAAGCTAGGATTCTGCATGGACAGAATCATCCATCCATCCATCCATCAGCCTTTGGAGGTCCACTGCTGGACATAGGCCTCCCCTAACTTGCGCCACTTTGACCGGTCCTGTGCCTTCTGAATCCAGCGGATGCCCGCTGTCTTAATGGACAGAATATTTACCAATAATATTGAAATGCTAATTGAGTGGTTGATAAATGCGTACCCGTCTGGCCAGAGCATGTAATCATGAAACGATGACAGTTTAACCGACGATGCTAATGAATTGCACTCTTATTCGTCCGATATTCATATGGCTTTAATTACCTTAAATGAGTTTGGTGATTGTTTTCGAGTACTCTCAATAAGCAAGAATGTTTTTGAAATCTCGGTATTCATAAAGAGGATGATTATACCGAAATAAAATTATTATAAAATAACGTAATATTATAAAACACACAAACAAATTTTTCTGACACGACTGACGCCATTAATACCGGCAGAAGTGTTGCCATTTATGGATTAGAACTTACTGTTAGGGAGTATGTTTTAACTCTACTCCAAGGCAATCTATATTTGGGAAGTAGAAATACAGAAATAAACGCCAAAAATTACTCAATAATATAAAAAATTTAAACCATTTTTGTATTGATATACACTACCGGTCAAAAGTTTGAGACCACTAATAAAAGATTTTTGTTATTAGTAAATATTCTTAAAATATTGGTGATTAAAAGTAATCTGCACACCTGCATATTCTATTGTTTTTAAAGATTGCCTAAAAGCTAATTCTTTTGTATATAAGCCAAGGAAAGGGCCATAAACCAGCATTGTTTCCAAACTGCAATGTGAGCCGAAGAACAGCTAGTCCGATAATCGATTGTAAAAATTTTATTACCTCATTACCGCAGCTGACACTTCGTTTTTTTTTACATCATCTTACAATGCGATTGTTCTATATTTTTAAAATATGTTTTTAAGTTTATTTTAACCCAATATTTTCATGGTTATCTACGAATATCCGCTGTTAGTCTGATTTTGTGATTCCTACAGTCAAGACGTCTCTAAAATGGGAAGAGTTTGCGAAATTACTATCGAAACGCGATCTGCCATCGTTGTTCTCCATAATGAAGGCAAATCTGAATGTGAGGTTGCATCTCAACTCAAGTTATCAAAGACTTGTGTTCATCGCACTATTGTGCGGTACAAACAAACTGGCAGTAATCAAGATCGTCCGCGCTCCGGGAGACCAAGAGCTACGACTTCTAGTGAAGAAAAATTTATTGTGGTAACCAGCAAGCGAAACAGACGCCTAACAGCCCCAGAAATCCGCGTTGAAGTCAACAAATCTCGGGAAAAACCTGTGTCAGTGTCTACAGGGAAGAGACGATTGCGAGACGCCAAGTTGTATGTATGGTCGCGTTGCTGTTCGAAAACCTCTTCTAAAACCGCAGAATAAGAAAAAACGGTTGCAGTGGGCCCTAGCCCATCGAGACTGGACCGAAGATTTCAAAAAAGTACTTTGGAGTGACGAATCTAAATTTGAAATATTTGGTTCAAAAAGAAGAATTTTCGTTCGACTTCCGCCGAAGAAAAGATGATGCCACAGTGTGTAGTCCCGACTGTCAAGCATGGTGGCGGATCTGTTATGGTCTGGGGTTGTTTCTCAGGCTATGGGTCTGGAAATCTGGTCCAAATTAAAGGAATTATGAAAAAGGAGGAGTATAAAGTAATTTTGGAGAAAAATGCTATTCCCTCCGGACTAAAGTTAATCGGCAAAGGATTTATTTTCCAACTAGATAATGATCCAAAGCATAGTTCAAAATTATGTAGGGGCTATTTAGACGAGAAACAGTCAGAAAAAGTGTTGGAAAACATGACATGGCCACCCCAAAGTCCCGATCTTAACCCCATAGAGCTTTTGTGGGAAGAACTTGACCGAAACGTTCGGGAACAATGTCCTTCTTTACAGCAGGCCATGTGGAATGCCTCAGAAGACAGCTGGAAGAATATCTCGCAAGAGACAATAAATAAGTTAATTGCTCGCATGCCAAGATTGGTAAAACAAATAATAAAATGCAAAGGAGGATATTTTGATGAAAAGTCTGTGTAAACTCTCTTGTTTGTATTTTCTTTAGTAATTTAGTATTATCTTTTGTATTCGTAATTTTTTAATTTTAAATATTGTGTATAACATGGAAATAAAAACTGTATTTCATAATTATTTAAATATGTTGACTTTTATTTGTTTTCTTAATTTTTTTATAGTGGTCTCAAACTTTTGACCGGTAGTGTATATCATAAAAAATCATTTGATATATATCATGATATATATCCTTTGATGTCCTCGAATGTTTTAAAGGTAACATTTTATATGATATATAATACAGATAAATTATTTTTACACAATTTACAATACAAGAAATGAACCCGTGTCATAATTTTTTTTTATGTTAATAACCGACAAACGAGCAGACGAGCCACCTGATGGTAAGTGGCCACCGTCGCCCATGGACATCAGCAAGACCAAGATATCACCGATGCGTTGTCGGCTAGGAAGTGAAAGAAGGTAGAAAGAAAGTACTGGCTCTCAAGCTCCCAGCCGGAACACGACGAGACATTCGGCGGCTGACTCAAGCAGGAGCGTGGTAGCTAGCCAGGCAGGCTTCACGGAAAGATAATAATACCAGTAATAATACTAATGACTGTATAATAATACTGATAATATAATCCTTACGAGAAGCCCTACCACCAATAATTACAATATGTTAGGTTTTTAGAAAAACATTCTTAATATTACTGATTAGTTGGCAGAGAATATAATAAGCTCGCTATATGTGCAATTATATTTTATTATTATTAACAAATAATTTAATAATAAGCCATTACATAACGAGTGCACATATATTATAATTTAATTATGTACCGTACAAATGCTCAAAGGTCACCAAAATCGAGCAGTCAACCGCGAATTCACTGAAATCAGTTAATTACAATTAGTCCATAATATAATGCGTGAAAGGCAAGATGCGGCATTTAGCTTTACTTTAGTTATAAAAGGACATACAGACAAAAGAAAAATATTTTGAAAACGGTAGGTTTTTGGTCAGTGAGTGACAAAACGAGTACAATCACAAAATATGTCATACTTTTATAAATTATATACAAATTTTATATTGATAAACGGAAATGTTTTATATTCCATCGCCGATTGTACACCGAACTTTACGAGTCCTGCTAGTTGGTGTGACTTAAAGCTGCAAGGACCACCCGAGATCATTCTATATTATCCCTACTCGCTTAACAGCTGGAATTAACAATGTATCTGCTCGTAATCGCAACGTATATACTTGAGAAACGACCGTGTACAGCAAGAAAATGAAAAATGATTTTACCAGTTTTATCCTTAATATTATAAGTATTTTGCTTACGAAAAATTTGAATCTCACTTCAAATTATTGACTTTATTCTCGTAATCAAATATTAACAGTTATAGATACAAAGATAAATGTACTGCAGACAATCACGATTGATAAAATTCGATGACCCCGCTGTATTCAGTATGGCTTAGAGCTTTTAGCGTATACCATAGAAGGGCGCCGATCCCTCGACGCTACTACAAATAGGTTAGTAAAACAACCTGTTGTTTTAAATTGTTTGTTATATAACAGACTTATTAAAGCCTTTGAAGCGGGAAAACATTCATTAAATAACATAACACTATCGATTATTTCCCGACTAAACCCGAAGTTATAACCATTGTTAACTTTCAAAGGCACCACTACATTTTTTGTAACTGTCGCTATGAATTTTAGATTACACACCTACTGACCGAAAGGTTCCGGTCAAGCCGCCGCTACTATTATAATCATCCACGTGCAGAATATTCAATGTCCATACGAAATGAAATACCGCTTGAATAAATATCTCAATACATCAAACGGAATCGCAGAACGTTTTATACTATACTTTAGTTAAATAAAAAATCAATTCCCTTACTGGTAATCTGTTAAAAAAAAGAATCAAAACTTAACCCAATAAGTAACTTAACGTAACGTAGTATTCTTTAATAAAATAATTTCATGTTAACTAAGAATACACAAATATGCATGTTACATAATTGAACTCGGATAAACTACGTATTTTGTTTGTTTTTTCCCTAAGTTCCTCTGTAGCGATTAAAACGTTTCCGTGTAGCGAAATGTGTGCTATGAGAGGGGATGCCTCAGTTTATCTGGAGAGAAATATTAATTCACATAAACTATTGTATTATTCATCATCGCATCGTTTGCTAGCTTTATTCACATTAAAATTCAAATCATCTAAGTATTTTGTCACTACATTTATGCACGTATAGAATGCACGTATTTCTTTTCTTTTATATAGTTTTTTTTTTGTATAAATGTTAAACGAAACGTATTAAAAAAAATAAGAGCATCATTTTGGACAGAAATCTTTAACAGTATGTAAATGCTGGTCAAGTCTCTCGCCACAACCGAGGCTGGAGCGTAATCCACAAAGATGTCCCAGTACCAACTAGTGGTTTATTATGTGGCTAACTCGAGATAAATTCTTAAATCGCACGGGCACTTGCGACAAGTTTGAGGTGCTGTCACGTAACGACAGAACAAGTACCAATGACTTAGAATAATAGATAAACATTCACATAGTCACACCCACGCAATAGGAGTCCCTGTGTAAGGAGAGTAAAACATCATAAATAAACACATCGAATCTGGCATTATGCATTCGGCAGGCAGCGCAATTAAATCGTTAATGACACGATAAACAAAAATGCATGTAGGTATGATATAATTATTAATACTCCTTCTACTATCTTGTCCGACTTCAACAATGTCTGACATATCTTTATGAACCCAATATATGGTCAGGGTACATTTAAGACCAGGGTAAAGCTCTGAGTGCTTCGATTAAATACTTAAATATGTAAAGGGAAAAGGCTCCGTAAAAAGGTATCGAAAATGTATTCATAAGTACCTATTTTCCATTTCCTGTGGGAATTTTTTAACAAGAAATTTTCTTACAGATATTCTTATAAAATACAATTGAGCTGTAGTTTCTGATATGGAGAAGGAAGGTTGACAAGTTTTAATGCAAAATATTCATTATATTACTGTATGTTGGGTTTCAGTTTGGGCAAAGTGATGCTATTGCGGGTTCTGTTATTTTAATATATGAATAGAACTCCAAAATAACATATTTTATCTCTTGAACAATATCTTGACGGTGTTATAGAGAGACGTCTCTTCTGCGTACCACAAGCTTAAAATATAGGATTACTATTAAAATTCCACAAAGATCAAAAACCTTCAAAACATACACTACCGGTCAAAAGTTTGAGACCACTAATAAAAGATTTTTGTTATTAGTAAATATTCTTAAAATATTGGTGATAAAAAGTAATCTGCACACCTGCATATTCTATTGTTTTTAAAGATTGCCTAAAAGCTAATTCTTTTGTATATAAGCCAAGGAAAGGGCCATAAACCAGCATTGTTTCCAAACTGCAATGTGAGCCGAAGAACAGCTAGTCCGATAATCGATTGTAAAAATTTTATTACCTCATTACCGCAGCTGACACTTCGTTTTTTTTACATCATCTTACAACGCGATTGTTCTATATTTTTAAAATATGTTTTTAAGTTTATTTTAACCCAATATTTTCATGGTTATCTACGAATATCCGCTGTTAGTCTGATTTTGTGATTCCTACAGTCAAGACGTCTCTAAAATGGGAAAAGTTTGCGAAATTAGTATCGAAAAGCGATCTGCCATCGTTGTTCTCCATGTTGAAGGCAAATCTGAACGTGAGATTGCATCTCAACTCAAATTATCAAAGACTTGTGTTCATCGCACTATTGTGCGGTACAAAACAAACTGGCAGTAATCAAGATCGTCCGCGCTCCGGGAGACCAAGAGCTACGACTTCTAGTGAAGAAAAATTTATTGTGGTAACCAACAAGCGAAACAGACGCCTAACAGCCCCAGAAATCCGCGTTGAAGTCAACAAATCTCGGGAAAAACCTGTGTCAGTGTCTACAGTGAAAAGACGATTGCGAGACGCCAAGTTGTATGTATGGTCGCGTTGCTGTTCGAAAACCTCTTCTAAAACCGCAGAATAAGAAAAAATGGTTGCAGTGGGCCCTAGCCCATCGAGACTGCACCGAAGATTTCAAAAAAGTACTTTGGAGTGACGAATCTAAATTTGAAATATTTGGTTCAAAAAGAAGAATTTTCGTTCGACGTTCCGCCGAAGAAAAGATGATGCCACAGTGTGTAGTCCCGACTGTCAAGCATGGTGGCGGATCTGTTATGGTCTGGGGTTGTTTCTCAGGCTATGGAACTGGAAATCTGGTCCAAATTAAAGGAATTATGAAAAAGGAGGAGTATAAAGTAATTTTGGAGAAAAATGCTATTCCCTCCGGACTAAAGTTAATCGGCAAAGGATTTATTTTCCAATAAGATAATGATCCAAAGCATAGTTCAAAATTATGTAGGGGCTATTTAGACGAGAAACAGTCAGAAAAAGTGTTGGAAAACATGACATTACCACCCCAAAGTCCCGATCTTAACCCCATAGAGCTTTTGTGGGAAGAACTTGACCGAAACGTTCGGGAACAATGTCCTTCTTCACAGCAGGCCATGTGGAATGCCTTAGAAGACAGCTGGAAGAATATCTCGCAAGAGACAATAAATAAGTTAATTGCTCGCATGCCAAGATTGGTAAAACAAATAATAAAATGCAAAGGAGGATATTTTGATGAAAAGTCTGTGTAAACTCTCTTGTTTGTATTTTCTTTAGTAATTTAGTATTATCTTTTTTATTCGTATTTTTTTAATTTTAAATATTGTGTATAACATGGAAATAAAAACTGTATTTCATAATGATTTAAATATGTTGACTTATTTGTTTTCTTAATTTTTTTATAGTGGTCTCAAACTTTTGACCGGTAGTGTACGTCCAATACATCGATAGTCACGTGAGCAGCAGCCAGCAACAGCTTGTAGTTTTGTATACTAAAAATTCACATTCAAATCTTCGAATGAACACTTCAACGATCGTGAATTCTAAACTCGTATAAATATTACTTCACCCCTGACTGCACGGCTCCCGGCGCCGGGACGTGAAGGTATCTAATACGGTTGTCGACGGGGGAAGAAAATTCTCAGTAGTTTTATACTAGCAAGACTGTTGAGATCTGCGCGACATTCCACCGTAGTCTTGCCTGTATTCTGGGCTCAGAAGTAATACTTTACAACATAGGTGATTTTTACCTGTATGCCATATAAAACACTAGCACAGTATATCAAATGACACAACATAATTCCTGCGCGGAGATCTTTTTGCCGTGGAGATACTTACAATATTTATTTATTTATTTATAATATTAGTTAATTAAATTATTAATTAATTAATAGTATCAGACGTTACATCGCGGACTTTCGTTTTTATTCGATTAGTATTAATCTAGTAGTGCAACAATCCGCGATCACAATGTGTAAGTCAATAAGAGACAGTACGTATATATATCGCCTTCTTCGACATTATTTTCATTTATAATTTACGAATAAATAAAAATGCAATTTTCATTCATCTACTTGTATCACAACAAAATTTTAATTGGTTTTCGTGTAACGTTGAAAAGTGGTGGAATCCTCCAAACGGTATAATCCTAAGTAGCGCTCGCTGTTCTGAAAACCAAATACTTTAAGTTTATTTTTTCTCCTATTTCTCATCTCCTTGTGCTACAAAGTATAAAAAGTAGGTAAACATCGGAATTCTGCAGTATTAGGACGAAGTAGAGAAGGCTTGAAATTCGGAAATTTAAATAACAAGACTGATGGATGATTACAGATTAAGAGATATCAAAGTGTAACTCATCAAAATATAGAGAAGTAGCAAGAGCCATATTTGCGGTATAAGGGGTACAATATAGGATTGAATTAAAGCTAATTTGAAGCGAGGGTCTACCACATTTCCAAACCACTGCCCCTTCCTACCGTAAATCAGCGATCAATATTTTTGTAACAGCCTACAACAAGAACCACAGTCCGTCGAAGATTTGGTTACAAATGATACTGCATTTTATTCGATAAACAATTAGGTATATCATAACAATAGTATGCATTAGTTAGTTATTTCACAACTAAACACATCATCAATGCTGCTTGCGACCGATGCATGTAATTATGTCCAAAATATTTCATTTAAACGGCATCTATTGCTGATAAACGGAATAATGAAGTGGGATTCCAACGTAATTATAGTCAAAGTAAACGCGCAATATGCGCGCAATTGCATCGATTAAAACATGGCTAAATAATTTACAGTTAGGTACATATTACAAATAAAACCAATTAAACCCTATAACGCTATGATATCGATATCCAGACCAGGGGTATTATGGAGCTCCGTCACCGTACGCTAAACTTTCGGATATCCGAAATAAAAATATATTTATAACTGTAACCATATCTGATAATTTTTTTTTCGGATAATTTCGGATAGGTGCAGAGCTACATAAAACACGTTATGATAGGTTTTCGCCCGCCGATACGATACATTAGCCGCGTCGTTCTCATTTTACACAGTTTTTATTATTTAATTCTATTATTTTTTCTGTGATTATTTCATATAATACTTAAAAATATAGTGAAACTTTGTTAATACCTTATATTATTTTTCCAAGTTGCGAATCATCTAATATCCATATCCGAAATTATCCGATGCAATCGGATAATCCGTAAAAAAATATTTTCCTTAACTATAAACGAAACCGGTAAAATATTATTCATTTATCCGTATCAAGATCCGAAATTTCATATTCATAACATCCCTAATCCAGACACGAATTGACTCAAACCACCACCACCACTACATTCCATCCGGCGACACAATTACCTGCTGCGTGCTTCGTGCAGTTTCCATCAACCTGTATCTTACAAAATATCTAAGCTATGGATTCCATTATAAAAGTATCTACAATTAGAGTATTAAAGTATCATTATTAAAGAATATTTCGATATAAATATTTTTACTCACGATCATTAATGTGTCTATTAGTGATCTTGGAATTTGTGAACGACTTGTTGTAGTATTTTAACATTATTATTTATTTTGACTCTTCACTGTTAGTTATTGACAAAATAAAGTTCACGCTCACACGCCCGAACTAGGGATTCCCTATGTCGCGATGGCACGAACGTACACAAATATGACATAGCAAAGATCCATGAACAAACCAGAACCCGAGAACAAATATTTATCTGTCACATAAATGTCTGCCCTGAACGGTAATCGAACCAGGGACCCCTTTTCATATCGTCTCAAATTCTCATATATTAACAATTAAATATATCGCAGAACATCATCTGCTTTGTTCGCTAATTATATATAAAATTAAATAATGATTATAATTGGATGCATCATCTATTTTGTAAGAACCAGAAAAAGAAGGGTTATTGATCCAGTTTAAAATCAACTTCGAGTTGCATGCAATGATAACATTTACGCAGTGAAATAGTGTAGCAACAGTTAATATCACTGTTTTTATCATAAGTAGCCTCCCGCGCCGATGAACTAGATTGAAATGCAGCCATTACAATTTAAATTTTGTCAACACTTTTACTTACTTCACATAAATACATAATGTTATTGAAAAGGGGCGGACAAGTTTCTGCAATTTCTCTGCAGTTCGTTCACAAGAAATAGTCTGCATGAGCTACTTACTCTCACGATATTAATAACATTAAATTTTAGAAAGAACACTAACTGCTCTTGAGATAAATTTGAAATGCCGACAACGTCGTCAAATACAACAATTCGCCACTGAAATTATATTCGAATATTAAAGCACACAAAAATTAACAAACCTTGTCATGTCACATAGTTAATAAGACCTTAACCGTGAACATCCACTTTAATGGTTGGTAGTAGTTTTTTTTGGTGGTTCTGATTTCGAGTATAGGTGAATTTTATTAAGCCTTTGATTTGTAATTATCTGGGTTTTGTGTATATTCTATCAACAGTGCCAGGGAGACTGAAGTCATATCCGTTTAATATCATTACAACGCAACTTAATAACTCTCCTAATTCAGAATGACCAAACAAGACTGCAGAGTCCTTTTTGGTCATTATTGACACGATGGGATAAGACAAGGGGGTATTTTGTAGCCGACATTATTAATCAACGCACTGACTAAGGAAAGTTAGAGCTACTATACTCACCTACTCTTCAAAAATGACATGGTCATGAGGGGTCACGTAGCATTTTTTTATTTCGAACAAAATGAATATTAATATTATCTAATTCAGTCCGCGGAAAGAGGCGCGCAGTAATAACTAACTACGATTAAGGCCGTGGAGATCACACATCCGATCGATTGGATGGCAGATTCAAAAAGAAATCACCTAATCGGCTTTAATGTAGTTTTCAATTTTAAATCGATCTACAATAGTCGAATACCAAGGAAAAAAATTAAGTACAGTATTTTATAATTATACTAGCTAAACTTACATCCAAGCGTAAAGAATATATAGCTCGCTATTTATTTACCATTAAATACCACCAGTAACTAAAAGTAATAATTAGGATTATATTAAAAAATATCTGTTAAATTTGTAAAGCTCCGTTGTCAAGACTTCAATCGATTATGTCATTAGTAGACAATCAGTTTACCTGACATCCCTTTGTCGTCCTTTTGTTGATGAAACGGTATTAAAGTTCAAACCAAAATAAAAACACAAACATAACGTTGTACTCGCCACACAGAGTTCTTTTTCTAGTATTAGAGACTTGAAAACCGGCGGAGACCTATTGGAATTTTTCATTCCATAATTTCTCCGTGAAAATATTAAACAAGCCTTTCAATGGTGGCAGTTCTATGACTATACCTTTAGGGAATCTGGCGATGTTGATTACGTGTTTGTGCTTAATCAGAATTTTCCGTCTTGTTATTCTTTCGAAGATTCCGAACAATAAAGTGATTGATTGGTGAAGAAAGATATCTCCGAAATATTTACTGATTAAGAAGGAGTACGTCAATGATTTAAGTGTTGTTCAATAATAATCACAGCTTCATTAAGAATCGGTATAATGTGCATTTTTTAATTTTTGTTTTTAGCACTTAAAATAATTTCTGTTTCATTAGAAATACGTCACCAAAAAAAAACCTTTTCGTAATATGCAAACCTGAAACGAATCAAATAATCAAACGATCAAAACACAAATGGAATTATTTAAACTTGTTTCCAGTTCGCATATCGTAAATTATTTTAGGTGCAAAAAAAAACAAATATTAAAAAAATGCACATATGGAATTTGACAAGCGCAGCGACGATAGATTGAGCTATAGCTATGACGATAATTTAACTTAAAAGACATATGGCACACTCACCAATTCATTGACAAACACATATTAGTTAACAATTTCCTAAAAACGCTATGTCCCGTACGCTTGAGGACAACGCAAATATGTTCTATCTATCGATTACAACTCAAACTCTTTTATTAATAGGTATATTATTAACACATATATTATACGCACATAATTTCTCGCTTCTAATAACGCGTTAGAATCGTATTTTATCTTTAAAAAAATCTATACGATATTGCTGCCTGCTGCACTTCCCAGTTTTGTTTCAATAAAATAAAGGAAATTGTAATTAAAATCTCCAGCGAGAGTAGCTTTTAGCTTAGCCCAGAAGGCAAATTGATAATAATAGGATCGTGAATAGCAACTAGTAATTGGTTTCATGCCAATGAAATTGCCGACGATGGCTTGTTGCATTATCGACAAATAGCTCCATAGAAATAATATGACGCAATTCGGATTTTGTTTACATTAAGCTCTGAAACGAGCATGTGCGTAACTATGAATTTGAAAATTCATGCCTCGCGAAATAATTGCAATTACACGTGCTTTATCAAAAACTTAAACTTATCTTTATGTAAAACCTTTTGTAAATGTTTAATTCCTTGTGTACAAAAATATTTTCTGGAATTTTTGTTCTCCCGCCGTCATTTCTAGATGCGGCGATAAAATTCTTTAAAACTCGGTAGGTAAAAAAAATGGTATTTCTGCTCCCTTAAAATTTTTACTGGAGCTCTGTCTATACTTTTCACTCAAGCTTCTTCATAAATTAAAAAAATTTCATCGTTGCCGTTGCAAATGACAGCAGAAACAGAATTGTATACCTTTTGCTTTTGTTAAAAAAAATGGTAACTTATCTTGCTCCCTCAAAGTTGTTTTTTAAAGAAAGAATATATATACTCGTATCTAAACTCTATACTGCTATATAATTCTGTTGAGCTTCATTGTATGTCTCGAAATAACCCAAAAACGGCTTGACCGATCTTAACAAAAATTGGTATGTAGTGAAAACACGTGATTGCGCAGATCATAGATCAGTTACATAAAATCTATCTTTCTATATAAATCTGTAAAGTCTCTATCTGTATATTCAATTTTTTTTTATAAAATTACATGATAAATTTCGTTTCGTTTTATGACACACTGACATCAATTTGATCATTTTCAATATAAAATATCAGTAAACCTAATCAAGGCAAAAAATATGAAATGTTTATTTATCATGTAATGTACATATATGTCGACATACACACACACACACATAAATATAATATACACAAATAACTGAAAGATCTAGAAAAATAGACCCAAAATTTCAACATTAATAATAATAACGAAATTATCTATACTAACAATATAAACAAAAACTTGCATCTATTGTATTATGTTGCAACCCCGCGTAAATGGCTTCCAGTCGGCATTATTCACAATCGCAGCCACAACACCCATTTTGACCAGGGCCAGAAGGGAGAGAGTACTCCTACGTCAACTGTGCGAGTTCATTCTCAAATAAACGGAGACTAATCATTTTTTGGAACGAAGTTCCTTACGGCAGGCTTGGAGGAGATAGGGATTTTGCTGCGGGACCGAACTAAAAAAAATGTGATAGTAAAACCGTAAGGAAAAGTCCGTGGAATAAAACCGTTAAATGAGAAAAATAAAGAGACATATTGGAACGAAGTTCCTTACGGCAGGCTTGGAGGAGATAGGGATTTTGCTGCGCGACCGAAGTAAAAAAAAATGTGATTGTAAAACCGTAAGAAAAAGTCCGTGGAATAAAACCGTTAAATGAGACGTGCGCAGGCGCGACAGTCGTATACACAAGCGAGTAGTGTATAATACTTTTCTCTTTCTCAAGCCAATAGTTTCAGCAATAGAATTTAATGACGAGACTGATTAATAAGAATTACTTATAATAATAATATTTTGTTATTTTAGTTGATCATTTGAATTACGATTTTTTTTTTATTTTACGTAATTTATTATTTCCGAAAATACTGAATTTCCTAAATACTTTCCTGTACTTAAATAAAAACTAATCAGCAAAATTTAAGAGAAAAATCAAGAAAACCTACATAAAATTGAGCACGATTTTTTTTTTTTTGCAAATTGTGTCGATTCTACATTAGCCGAAGGAACTTCGATCCTACCTGGTGTCCCACGACACCACATCTCTTTTTTTAATATTTAAATATTATAATTAAATGTTTTTTTTACACAAAATAAGTTGCTGCGTAACTAAAGGAACTGGGGAAGGTTTGGTTTGGGTTGGGGAAGGCCGTGCTGCTCCTGAGATATGCAAATTTTAATGAAGCTCAGCTATTGGAGCTCTCTCTATATTTGCTAGACTTTTTTTCAAAGATCAAAGAAAGTTCATCGTCGCCGTTGCAAATGACAGCAGAAAATAGAAAACATTATACCTACGTTTTAATATTTTTGTTTAACAAAAGCCGGTGACCACGAATATCGCTTAACGGTTTGGCAGTAAGTACGATCGGCGTACCACATCATATCACAACACACATCCATTTTCCTATAAAATGAAAGTATATTTAATTTTAAGTATGTCTCTCTATCTCCAGTGATTTAACCAATCCATTGTACACGTAAGTCACTCAGTCATGCCAGATGCCAGATGGCATGTGGAAGTGGAACAGAAGTGTCAAAATGACCGACACCATAATTTCCGATGCTTCCGGAGCATTTTCCAAAAAATATTTTTATACAAACTTTGTGTTTACAATAACGAACACAACAAAAACAAAAACAGCCAAATCCGTCGAGCCGTTCTCATGTGATATCTTGAATACCGACCGTAATTTATTTTTATTTATATAGATAATGTAAAAAAAGCGAGAGGTTTGAAATTTAAATGAAGTTTGCTTCGCTAGTTTGAGAAACCTATGCATAAATTTAGGAATATTAATTTGTATGGAATGTGATGCCGGATTCGGACAAAAATTGTTCGGCAGGACGTCACAAGTAAATTTTAAAACAAATAAGTCACAGTCAATGGACTAGATGACAGCAATTAATTTGTGCAAACGTTTGTTAATAAGGTTTGTTAATAAGCTTATTAAAGGTTTTATTTATTTATTTGAATGCCAACATAATAACGCTATTTTCATTTCAGGCGTAGACAGCATGCAAATAGGCGAGTATTTGTAACGATTTCAATCAACACAAATTAACTCTAATTAAGTTTGCGTCTTTTTAACTTAAAATTTTTATATACATCCTAATTATTGAATACAATAAATTTTAATAAAATCTTACTTTAATCGTGAGCGTTTGATTATAATTAAATTTCATTTAACAAAACTAGAAATTAAAATTGTTGGGAAAAAATTAATTAATATTAATTAACAATTTAAAATTTAAAATAATAATAATAATAAACATTGTATAATAATGTAACGAAAATAATAAACAATCACAATAATTTTATTTACGATATAATAGCATTAAATATAATTATAATTGAATCAATTGATTTTACATAATTTCAAAATTAAAAAAAAAAATTGTAATAAAATTGTCTCAATTGTAAAGTAACTTCCCCTTAAACCTGCCAATATTTGTGGAAAAAATATCAATATCCTTTGTTTTTGCAACACTATTAAACAATCTTATAATTCTATTCATGGGAGCATTTAGGCCTAAAGAAATTTTACATGTGGGTTGAAAAAATACGTTATAATTTCTAGAGGGCCTTGGTTGCCGTGATGGTATTGAAAAATATAAAAGTGAGAGAAGTTCCGGTGCATCTCATTTTCCGTCAGCGGCGTGCACAGGATTATGACACTGGGTATGCGGCGGAGTACTCGGTCACAAAACTTTTTCTTTTATAGATTTTTAGCATAGCCACAGCCACGCGACGGATCTCTAAGTCGGAAACCATGCCAACAGAAGAAGTCTTAGATGTTATTTTTAATTTTTAATAAACACACATTTTCAACACAAACCTCACAATCAAATAACATTTAAAAAAAACAACAAACGCACTAGTAAAAGCAAATCACTACAATTATTATAGAAATTCAGCAATAAAATGTTAAATGTACACACTTTCAAATGTTAAAATGAAAAATCTTTTAAGAAAACTATAAATATACTGGCGCAAACAAAATAGTAAACAATGCTTCTCACATGAAAAAAACAAAATGGCCCCTGCGAAACATAAATATTTCTGCTATTTAAACAAATAAAACCTTACTAAACAAAAATGCATAATGTACATAAATGATTTATTAGTCTTAATATCCGTCTATTATTTTTATTCGGATTATAGGCAACGAACATTTCCGATTACTCCCGACAACTGCCGAATTTCCGTAGCCTGCCGCTGGAGTCGCGGCTTTCGATATTCATGGCTGTGTGCATTTGCGAACTGTGCACGGACACCAAGATTACTACACACCTGCGAACAAATCTCCTGCGGAACGCGTCGGCATGCCTTGGTAGATTAGGTACAATATTTTGCAGCGCCGCTTGCTTGTCACCAAACGTCTGGCAAACATGTTTGTGTGCTTGCAAATAAGTGCTATTTATAAAATATTAGGCGTTTTTAAGTTATTATATTTTGTTTATTCATTTATTTACCATTAATTAAAGTCATCTAAAACGTAAGAACGTTTTATTAAAATATCTGTGAATGCCAAGTAAAGCACTGCATTTCTGCCTACAAGGAGCGCACGCTCCTGAATGTCATTAACAAAAACATTGAACAAAAGAGGAACGAGATGCGATCCCTGTGGCACTCCTGACGTAACTATGTATGGGTCTGGTGAGCAACCATTGATTACATCCTTAGACTTGCGATCCAGCACCTACACCGACGCAATAATATTTCGGTGAAACCTAGTTTAGAAAATTTATTAAGCAAGATTTTGTGGTTCACTTTGTCGAAGGCCTACTGAAGTCAGTGCAGATTGCATCGATAGATGAGCGACCATCCACCTCCATCGATACTGCATTAATGAATGACACAAGATTAGTATTGGTTGATTTACCCTTAATAAACCCATGTTGAGAGGGATTACAAATTAATCTAAAATACCTGGAATGGTATGGGATAAAGTAATAGTTCCACTTTGCGAAAACACGAAGGATGGAAAGTGGTCTATAATTTTTTACCAAATGTCTATCACCACTTTTGAATAAGGGTAGTATGCGAGCCACCTCCCAAACTGACAGAAAAACACCCGTGTCAAGAAATTTGTTAAAGATAAAACATAAAGGTTTTGCTAACGCTGGTGCAGATTTGACTGCGAACACTGATGGAATTCCGTCAGTTCGTGCACCTTTGTAAAGGTCAAGTCTTTTTAAAATCGTTAGAACTTTATCATCCTTAAATTTGATTGCAGTCATATATAAATTAGTTGTGGTATATGCTCCAATGTTACTAGCTGAGGATTAATCATCTAAAGTATTAAGTTACATGAATGATTAGATTTAAAATTTTGAGCGAATAGATTACAAATGCCTATATAGCCAGTAGATATTGTATTTTCATGAGAAATTTGTTTTGGCATGTCATTAGTACATCTTTTTTTATTTTTAATAAAAGACCACAAGAGCTTAGGATTAGAATGCTAGTTTTGTTCAAGTGCAGTTATATAGTTATTGTAACATATAGACATTAAATTCTTAGACCTTTGTTTAGCAAGTTCAAGGGAAAGTTGGTCCAGTGGATTGTTGTTGTATTTACGTAGCTTTTTACGATATTTAAGTTTCTCTTGCAATAGAGTTATTAAATGTCCTCAAAACCAAATTTGGGTATTTTCGAGATCTCCTTTCAGTTTTAGGTACATACTTCAATATCGCTATTATAATAGGTCTTTACCTATGAAATTGCTGTTCTGATGTACTAGCCATTTCAAATCAAAATATATTTTTTTGGCTGATAATTCTAATTTCAAATTAATTTTATTTTAAAACATGGAATTCTTTTTTCTAAAATCGTCATTTGTTGAATAGTTAGTGTTTTGTTTTCAACGCATTCGAACATTTTTCGACATAATGGATACTTTAAAAATTCGAGTAATTATGGAGTATGAGTACAGTCGTGGCAGCAAAGCGGCACAAGCGGCACGCAACATCAACGACGTTATCGGAGCGAACACTACAAACGAACGCACCACCGGTTATTGGTTTGCCCGCTTCCGTTCTGGAAATGTTGACCTGAAAAATGAACCCCGTGGTCGTCCGAAAACTTTGTTCGACAATGACGAATTAAAGGTGGCGAAGAAGCTGATGAAATTCAATCTACGGCTGAATTAGCAGCAGCTTTCGACATTAGCATCAAAACAATATTGGTCCATTTGCGTCAAATTGGCAAGGTAAAAATCTTGACAAATGGGTACCCCACGAACTTAATGATCGCCAGCGCGAATACGCGTCGAGACGTGCCTTGCACTGCTCAACAGGCATACAAATGAAGGAATTCTGAACCGCATTGTTACTTGTGACTAGAAATGGATCCTGTTCGACAATCGTAAGCGCTCAGCAAGTTGATTGGACCCTGGTTCAGCACCCAAACAATGCCCTAAACGAAAATTTACCCCTAGAAAAGTGATGGTCACTGTTTGGTGGTCTAACGCGGGTGTAATTCATCACAGCTTCTTACCAAATGGGACGAGCATTACTGCAGATGTGTATTGTGAACAACTGAACACAATGATGGCGAAGCTCGCACGTCTTCCAACCAGCTTTGGTCAATCGTTCGACTCCACTGCTCCTGACCGACAACGCGCGACCTCATACTGCACAGCAGACGGTCTCTAAGCTACAAGAGCTGGGGTTGGAAGTTCTCCGTCATCCGCCGTATTCACCAGACCTTGCGCCTACAGAATTCTACTTTTTCCAGAATTTGGATAACTTCTTGGCGGGAAAAAAATTCAATGCTCGAGAGGCAGTACAAAATGCCTTTGAAGAATTTGTTGCCTCCCGTCCAGCTGATGTTTTCAAAAAGGGCATCAATAAGCTACCAATGCGTTCGCAAAGATGCATTGATTGCATGGGTGATTACTTTGATTAATAGAAATAAAAAATATAGAAAAAAAATACGCTTCATATATTTCATGAAAAACGGCAATTTTATAGGTAAAGATCTAATATTGACATGTTTGTAAAACACTGAGAGCATATTATTAACATCCACAAAGTTTTTAAATTATTCTACCCAATCTACCATATTTAGGTATTGTATGATTTTTGAATAATCGGCTTTAAAGAAGCATTTTGATCTGTTATTGTTGGAGCTAAGACAACTGGGAGGGGTAAATCATATATTGAAGTGATACTCATAAATTATAGACAAAGGATTATTATTCACACTAAGATCAGAAACTTCACAGGTACCAAGTACCAAGTCTAGTATTTTGCCTTTAGTTTTAGGAAAATTATGGTAATGTTTCAGTTCATTTAACGTGCAAAAATCTAAAAGCAATGTTACAAATAAACTGTTTTGAGTGCTATTGGCTAATGTCACCTTGTTGGAAATATTGCAATTTATAGAGCCTAGAATGAAGTCACCAATTAACATAACTCTGTATATACTATTTTGGTCTATTACGCGATTACAATTACTTATAAATTCTTCAGAACATGTCTCTGTATGAGGGGGCGGGAGATAAACAGCACATAAATATAAAATGTCAACTTGTTTTCTACTGTTGGTACTTTTAATTGAATCCATAGATCTTCGCGCTTAGATTGGCATGAGTGCAAACGACGAAAGCTGAATGGTTTGGAGACAGCGATTAAAACTCCTCCTCCATTTTACTGCTATGAAACCCGCTAGTATCTCTGTCGCGTCTGTAACTGTATATCTTGAATCGAATAGCTCTGAATCGAACACAACATTGTTTAGCCATGTTTCGCTCAGTACAACAACATCGAAATCGGTACACACTATATTGTTGAAAAATTCAATAGTTTTAGTTCTCAAACCTAGAACATTTTGATAATAAAAATGCAACATTAACAATCGAACTTAACAATCAAAATTCAAAATTATTATTATTGGTCAGGTCAATTTAGTTAAGACACTCTGATACTTCACAAGGATGAAACCGGATGTATCAGATTTTCTAACAGACTTTATTGTCCCGCACCCAAACAAGTCTGTAATTGAGGTCATTTGCTTTTTGGCGGGCAACAGCAAGCAAAGCTTTAATTTCTCGGAGTGAGATGCTCGGTGACAAATATTGCGGTTTCCTTTTCACTGTGGCCCAAGTGGCCGGAGTTCGACTTTTCAGTGAGGTTGTTTTTGTTAAATCTTATAACTCCAGCAAGTTAAGTTTCTTCAAGCCGACGGTTGTTAAATCTCACTGTGATGGAGCGAGGACCGAGGGCTTCCAGAGTTTAGTTTGAAAATTCAACTGCAGTACTGTAAGTCCGAATCAGCTATGGGGCATTTGATTGTATCGCCCAGTTATTTTATTATACTATACTATAAGTTTATATTTAGTATACTACATAAGAGAGAATCGCAGGTTGTGGCGCGAAGCTTATCGTTCTTGTTTTGCAGCTGGACTATGAGCGTTTTGTTTGTCTCACATTCGGCTTTAATTGTGTCACGTTCAGAATTATGCAATGCCAAAGACTTTTGAAATTCCTCCAATTTGTTGTGAATATTCTTGATACCGATATTAAATTTTCTATCTAACTCCTCACGAATAATCTCCCTAATCATTGCAGCTGATAGGCAACCACAAGTATTTCCACAAGTTCTCGTAGTGCGAGGTTTAGTATGTGATGTTACGTTATGGCACTGCGCTGGTGAACCACAGGTGGTATCCGTCAATATGGTGGCGGCCGTCGCGTCTGGAGAACGTATCGGCGTGTTGATGTAATCGCATGCATGATGGACAAACCCACGTCGCCTTGAATTCCTTGTTAAAATAGTCGTAGTCTTTCTTATTGAAGTTCACGCATGTATAATGATAATGATCATGAAAACGACACTATTGCAAAAACAGGGTCCCATTTTAAAATATTGAGACAACCGGAATATTTTTGTGTATTCATTGCATTCGATTTATAAAAATTCTTCACTATTGACGTTAATCGGGTACCTTACGATTATTATACGAATCAACAAAGTAGCACTGTATTAATAAATGTAAAAGTTCGCGAGAAAAAGGACGTAAGTGCCGTGAGATTTGCGGCGCTTAACCATTTGGCCGCACACCTTTGCTCTTTTCACAGCAATTAATAATTATATTTAATATTTGCAAGCACTTACTCGCTCGACTACGTAAACGCAATCCAACGTTTTGAGGTATCTCGTTAATGAACCCCCGCTTTTACTATCGTCGCTGTACATCTAAAGCTCTACTTACACAAAATCACGGTGAGCTTCGTTTATAATCTTTTTTTCATATTAACATTGAATAAAAAAAGGTTTGTACCGACTAATAGCACGTAAATTCTAAGTTCACAACGGCGCTCAAGAAATCCAGTGTGGATTTGGTAAAATGTCAGCCTGAAAGAATGTCAAAAACGTACATAGCGAGAATAGTACAATGTACTCACGATTTATGAAAGATTTTATATTTTAACCTTTATAATAGGTTGGGGAGAAAATATTTTCGCATTTTAGTATGTATGAACTTGTAATAAAATCTCTTTGACTATACCATTTGCACCTGGCCGGTTTTGGTATCATTAAAAAGTTAAAATTTTAAAGAAGATAATATCAATTCAAATTTGGAAAATGTGTGATTTTCATTTGTTTTGCTTACTGCCAAGATGAGTGAGTGTAATGAAGAAATTCGCTACGTTTTAAAATTTTATTACAAAATAGGCAAAAATGCAACACTGGCCGCGAAAAAAATTGGTGATGTTTATGGACCTAGTGCAGTGTCTGTGAGAGTAGCACAAAATTGGTTTAAGCGTTTTCAATCCGGAAATTTTTATGTCAAAGATGCACGTCGCTCTGGTCGCCCTGTCACGGATAAAATTGATGCCATTTTTGAAAAAGTGGAGCAAGATCAGCATATCAGTAGTTACGACGTAGCTGAAGAACTGGAAATTGATCACAAAATATTTTTGACGCATTTGGGCAAAGCTGGGTACACAAAAAACTCGATATTTGGGTGCCACACGAACTCACTTAAAGAAACCTCATGAACCGTGTCCTCATTTGCGATTCTTTATTACAACGTAATGAAACCGAACCATTTTTGAAGAAGCTAATAATGATGAAAAGTGGATCACATACGACAAGAACGTGCGAAAAAGGTCGTGGTCAAAGGCCGGTCAGGCTTCACAGACTGTGGCGAAACTCGGGTTAACTCGCAACAAGGTGATGCTGTGTGTATGGTGGAATTGGAAGGGCATCATTCATTATGAGCTGTTACCGCCAGGCAGGACCATCGATTCTGAATTCTACTGCGAACAACTGATGAGACTAAAGCAAGAAGTTGAGAGAAAGCGGCCGGAATTAGTCAACAGAAGGGGTGTGACTTTTCATTATGATAACGCTAGACCTCACACATCTTTGGCGACTCAGCAAAAACTAAGAGACTTTGGCTGGGAGATGATGATGCATCCACCGTATAGCCCGGACCTTGCACCGTCAGATTACTACCTGTTTCGGTCTCTTCAGAATTCTTTAGGCGGTGTCAGGTTAACATCACACGAGGACTGCCAAAACTACTTGACGCAGTTTTTTGATCAGAAACCCCCGAATTTCTATAGCATTGGGATCATGTAGATGATAATGATCATCACTCACAAGATGGCAAAAAGTTATCGAACAAAATGGTACTTATATAATTTAGTTAAATTTAAAAAAACTTTATTAAAAATGTATTGAATTTTCATAAAAAATGCGAAACGACTTTCTCCCCAACCTAATATTAATAACACAATTACGTAACGTATAAGAAATTATAATGAAAAATAAAAGTAACAAAATCCTACGTTAACTTCGTTTGTGTGTAACTTTGTCGAATTTGACTTGGATGGGTTATTTACTCACTCTTATTTTGAGAGCAGATATGAACCATACAGTGGGATAGTCATAGATTGTGATCTCGTTTTTATGAATAACGAATTATCATCATATAACGAATACTTTTAAACATTTCTTTATTACAAATCACTATTTACCGTCACGTAAACAAAAAACAAAAAACATTTAATAAATCTATATCGTAATTTTAGACGATTGCAAATAAAGGAAGACATATACGACGCAAATTCAGTCAATACACGATATACTCGACACTCAGCACACATCAGTAACTACATAAACATCACCCGCGATCTGTTTACATCAGTGCGAATGTTTAATTTAATGCAACCGTACCACCCATACACCTCACAATTTGAAGCGGTGCTACAACGCGTCAGGTGAACTCTGAATACGAATTAATTAACGTCGAAATACTGCACACGGAATTGAGAATTTAACTTTAATTTTTAGTTTTGTATATTTGAATATTAAATATCTAATTATACTACAGAAAAGGTACATATATACATGTTAGTGATATTCGTTTCTTGTTCATCTACATAATCTATACTTTATATTATAAAGTGAGAGTGCGAATTTTTTGACTTTTGTATACGCGGAAAGTTATCTCCAGAACCACGGCAGCCCTTTGAAAAATTCTTATACAGTTTGGAAAGGTGCATTATTTCCGATGGGCATAGGCTATATATCAGTCAAGAACAGAAGAAGTCATAATCTAGACATTCATCTTTTCCAGCGGAATTTTGAAAGCGAAGCGAAGACGACTTATTAGTTATTACGTGATATTATAGTGAAATAAAATAAATATAATTGTATGGAAACTGTACTTAATATATACCATAAGCTAAGTAAGTTCAATACCTAATATTTAATTCCAAAAATTATCGTCGCCTTCTTCTTATTACAATAACATTTGCAAAATTTGATTATTCATGATTGTTTATCGAAGACACAACTGTCCCTACCATTTGCCGCGGCCCGCGGAACTGTACCTTAAAGGTAACCTAAGCAAGCGCCCATTACTAGACAGCGGTGTCTATTATGTCGACATATAACGATGCCAGGTTATGTGGGATTTTTACCGCACTAAAATCCCCCGGTGACTTTCTTCAGAGCTACATATGTAGAGGAGCCCGGGATCTCCAAAGGAACGCAACCGGAGTCTTCTGAGCGCAGTACCCCTGTCGGACTCTACCCGGGAGGGACAACATGTCCCGTCCCGCACCATCCAATTTTATCGACGGTACGCTGCCACACATACCGTCGTCCTTCCCGGGGTCACTAGCCGGATGGTTCAAGCTCCCACTCTTACCGTTCGCAACCCCGGAAGTCCCCTTTTAGTCGCCTCTTACGACAGACAGGGGATACCGTGGCTCGTATTCTGATCCCGAGCTACAGGGACAATGTCGGAGGCTTACGAGCTGTATAAAACATTCGACACTTGAGTTGGCAATTGGTTATTTCACCAATCTGCACCGATTCCATTATTTATCTCATTTCCTATGTGTATCAAGTGCAGTTCGTGTGTTACGGATCTTATTGTATGTAAAAAAAAACTTCGTAAAATATCTTTCATCATTGTGTCAAGAACAATGACATGTTCGAACATTTTTTTCTAACCATTTTAATGGTAACGATTATTAGATTGATATAATAACTTAACTTCATACACGCTGTTCACTGAATGTTAATTAATACAGCTGTAGACCGGCATGTATTGATCGAACGTTATAAAAGTAAATTGTTGGAGGATAGGCTTAGGTAATTTCCGCTAGTCTTATATTATGCGGCCATCAGTGTTGTGATACCCTACAGAAGTGTATTAATTTAGAAACGTCTCCATTAATATGCCCATTCAACACAGATTAAATTAATCACGAATAAGTCGAAAATCCTATTTTATGTAGGCGTTGTTTTCTTCAGCACTAATAAAGTTTTAATTGGTTTAAGGGGAATCGCGCTCACAATGGCCGAACTGTACAGTGCAGTCTGGAATGTGGAGGGAGTTTTATACACTATCCTGCGGTATCCCACTCAACAGACGGTAAAATCATGGAATTTAAATGAAATTGACTTCATTAAATGCACGGTTAAATTCACGCTTTAAATTGAAAACATTATCTTTTTGGCATCGCCTTCACCATCTGGAGGTAGTTAAGTGGTTTTTGTCGCCCGTGAACATCTGTAGTACCAGAGAAAACACTGATCCGTTTCTTGTCCAATAAGATGCAATGAAACCGCTTATTATTTATATAGGACAAGTACATACAACTTCCGTTTTTTCGGTATTCCAGCAAAGATAAAGGACGTTGTGAGTAAGCGATTTTGATGTTAATTTCTTGTGCTTACACAGATTATTTTTATGTTGGATTTAATTCAAAGTTTAGTGAAATCTCTAAAAAATATAAAAATTCAATTCAATTCCATTTGATAGCTTCAAGCAAATTGAATAGCAGAAGAGTCGTTTTCATTTACATATGTATACTCTTACGAGTATACTGTTAGCAGCATGCTACGCGGGTCTACGCGATTAAGTGCAGAAGTTGTAGCAATGCTACGCCGTAGCCGCGAACCCAAATGATTTAAAAGCGCATTGTAACTGTAACAAAAGCATTGGGTTAGAGATAGTTCCCGACGAAACTAAAAATGTGCTAATATTTTCGGACTGGGAGTTATTTAATATTACATTTACGTAAACGTAAGAATCTAGATTTGAGCGTACCTAAGTAATAATTTGAACCTAAAGTTGTCACTCGGTCAGGTACATGGGTTTGAATTAAGGATGTTATCGATATGAAATTTCGGATCTTGATACGGATATATAAATATTTTACCGGTTTCGGTAACGGTTAAGGATAATAAATTATTTTAGATTATCCGATCGGTTCGGATAATTTCGGTTACGCATATTAGATGATTTAGGAATAGGAAAAATATATATATCGTATTTACAACACTTTGACTTTATTTCTAGGTTTTATCTGATATTACAATCAAAGAAAATAACAATAGCCTTAAAAATGTAATAATAAAAACTGTGTATGAGAGCGACGCATCTAGTATATCAGCTAGGCCGGCAGAAACCTGGCATAACGTGTTTAATTTAGACTTTGCCCCTATCCGAAAATATTCGAAGCTTTTTTTATCGGATTCGGTCACGGTTACGGATACATTTTTATTCCAGATATTATAACATCCCCAGTTTGAATACGATATGCAATCCAATTATGCCATTTTATGTTAGTATCGTTTGAAGTTAATCGTCACATGAATGGATGAAAAGCATATTGAGGAAACATTTACATTCGAAATACGAAATTCCTCATGTTCAATCAAGTTCTCGGAGCTGTCTCCGTCAATCTGCACTTGGCCACCCGGGCGGGGAATAGCTTAAAATACCTAGAAAAATGTTGTGTTGTATCGATGAATGACGACTTCAAATATGAATTTAGCGTAACATACTTGTAAATTTCAGAACTTTGACACACACATTATCAAACTTAGCTTATGAATTACATCCAAGAGATATACACACACAGAGATCATCGATGCCGCGTTGCCGGCGTGATGTGATGTGTACGAGACGCGACGTTGCCACTCCGTGAGCCAGACGGTCAGAGATCTACAAGTGATGTTGATTCCTTATGTCAGGTATCTCGTATTCTCGTATATACGTATTTGTTTACACGTGATGCTGTTGTCTGTATGTACTCGGTTATTATATAAAATAATATTTTCAATACAGAGCTTCTCCGTTTATAATCAAATAAAAGTTTCCTATTCAAATATATACGTCCAATTTACGTATGGTTTACAATAATACAATAATGGTAAAATTGATTTTAAGCCCTAAGAAAGTAAGTGAATTTCATCTATATCTATCTATACTAATAATAAAATTATAACTAATCAATCTCTGTACATGAACGATTATGAGAAAAAGTATTATTAGGGGCCTTTATTGAAGCAACAGAACCCAAAAGAATAGTTAGAATTTTTGTCTGTTTGTCTGTGCGTTTGTTCTGGTTTTCACTAATGTATTGCAGTAAGCGTCACTTAATACTTAAAGTTTGCTTCATTGCAATCCGTCCATAAATAAAAAGTTATGAATTGATATATGTATTTCTAATTGACAGAACGACAATAACCCAGAAAGATGCAGATGCTAGCTTTAAGCATAAGGTAGTTTTTTCCGAAGCGAAGCGAGGGCATTTGCTATTCGTAAATATGAATGCTACCGTCTAATTGACTCTAATAGAAATGCCTTCGTCAATTACTGGAATTTACATTATTACTAACAAGTCTTCTAGACGACAGCTATGTGAATATTAAAAATTCAGATATTGAGTATACCTCCCTCTTTTTAACACGCTTATATTAGCTTGACTTGTATGTATGTCTGTATGTATGTAAAGGAATCTTTCAACGGGATTTTTCACCAATTTCGAGTCATCTGATCAGCTTCATTTGCACAGAGGTCAAGAACCAATGTCAATAAAATAATTTCATAGTTCCGTTCGGATGTCTCGTCCGGGATCGTCAGGATAAAAGGAAATACCTGGATTAGTTCGCAGATTAAATATAAAAAGGCTCTGTATATAATTACTTTTAATGTCGTTTTGAGACTAAAAATTAAGAAATTGATTCAATTTATAGTAAAAAATCGTGGGGTACAATTTATTATATTTTCACAATTACTCTAATTTTGTAAATAGCTACAATAATTGTAAATACCTAAAATAATTGTTACGTTTAACATCAAGCACCAACAATATATTTGATTTTTTAAACTCTTTAATCTTAATATAATAAGAAATTATGAAATTCGTTCTTGTTGTGTTTGTTGTTAGCCCTTGTTGGCTTACACGATAAAACGAAAAAACAAATCCATTTGGGACACGTGGCCCTCATATACGTTACTCAATATAAACTCAGTTTCCATCGTGAACAACTCAACGTAACAATGTTTTCAATCTTTCGGCCGAAGACGACAATGCAATGCGATTGATATCCGGTCAGATAAAATCATCGTACCTATTTATAAGAAGAATCGATGACATTTTTGACATTATCAGATATTCAGTCACAAGCGTAGATATATTGACCATGAACACATCTTGAACAATATTTGCCTCACCTCACGACAGACTTGACCGATCAAAATAAATATATACATATATTTGTTTTGGTCAACACCATGAACAGTTACGCTATCCGATAGTTGCTGATCTAGTCATTTTTACTTTTATTTTACATCTAGTTTTCAAAGCAACTAAAATATATTACGATCCTTCTTACTTACCATTATCAACAACGGATAAATTCGGGACGTAGGGCAACACTCGAATGTTGACTGCCGGTGCAGGACCCTAAATTTTAACTGTAACGCAATGCATCTAAAACAAGCTCCAAGAACAATTTTGAGGGAGCTACAAACATTAACAAAAAGCGAAAATAACATTATTTATAACAAAAAAGAACAGTTTGTGAACAAATGCAGAACAAGAAAATTTTGAATCATAAAGAAATATAACTATGTAAAAATTCCTTAAAAAATATTTCTCTTTCGAAATAAAAACAAAATTTGTTCAGAAAGTTTTGATAAAAAATCGCGAAATTACAATTACTTTTCGAAAAGCTAAATATTTAATTTGTCATGTTTTGGCTATAGGTTTCAGGCTTATAATATTAAATTACTTTGAAAAATAGTGTTTTCGAACACACAAACAACTTTAATGTGCTGTTTTTTCAATGCCAAAATTAATCTTTTACAAAAGGGCAACCTCATTTTATCTAAGAAACTCTTATTATTAGCGTTTTAGTTTGGAAAATTTTGCTCAATTACCTAAATAACCCCAATTAAATGAATAAGCTTGTTTACCTTTACAATAATACTCAATTATTAGATCAAAACAAGCTTTTGTACCTATATGAATAACATAAAATGAATAAAATAATAATCATAATACGACCTATTCATTAAATTTATGTCTACTCAAACATATTTTCATACCAATATGTTGTACATACTGTCGTTCTAATGAGTGATTCTAGGGTTTACTGGAATAGCGATGGCGTCATATACTCGTAGCGGCCGTTCTGTTGTCCGATTAATGTCAATTAAATGTTACCTTAATGTTCTGTCGTCCTGACGCATAGTTTCGTAGAAAGCCTTATTTGACAAAGTACGTCGAATAGAGATGCTTATTTATACATGTAGATCGTCATGACTCTGCTGATATTTTTGAACATACAACTTATGGCGTAAAATGAATCAGTAACAGGGATATTAGCACTTATTTAAATCATCTGATAACTGTTCACCTTCCAAATACAATGTAACAAAGTAGTCTATTTTCTTTTATAGATACTTTTTTAAAGTGAGACGTTAGCATTCCATGGATTCACCGTGCGGGTGCCGGGTCCATCGTGTGGCAGAGGGTGAAACTCCGAGCAGTTCCCGAGACTTGCGACCCCAGTGCAGGTTTAAGGTAGGGGTCCGCTCTATGATGCGCATCCACGCTCACCTTCACTGCTCGTGTTGCTCCCTGCCCAGCCATATTTCGAAGAAACCTGTTAGTGAAGCTTTAGATACTTGTTCTAAAATGGAAATTACTGCACTTCTTGGCAGGCTAAGGTCTTTAAGTAGGTTATAGAGATTTTGCTGGTATCCCTCTCGCCCCCACTTCTATCGCATATCTACTTACATACACCACATAGTCATTTTTGGTTAATTCATTTTTAGGTCATATAGAAACTTGGCTGTTACGTATCGGTATAGAACTTAATACATGTCGTCATTGTCATGAAGATCGATTTTACGATTAAGAAACCGTAACTTTATTTCACACTAACAGACCGAAATCGCTTCGCTTCAGAAAACCTACAGCTTGCGCTTAGAAATAGCACCTGTTATTATAATAACTATATATACTAGAATAGTATTTATTTTAATTATTTTAAGTATTTTAAACATATATTAATTTATTTTTTTTTTTCATTTATATACGAATTGAAATGAAACGAACTTCAAACATTAAGTGATGCTTACTGCAACACATTAGTGAAAACCATAACGAAATCGATTAAGCTATTTCTGAGATTTAGCGCGCACAATCACAAGACAAGACAAGACAAAAAATTTAATAATAATCGATTTTTTCCTATATCCTTCATGTAAAGAAAGCGGTCAGTTAAACTCTATTATAATTGTAGGTATACACATTTTGTGCTCGGGTTTATTTATTATTTGCTACATAACAAAACAAAATAGAAAACGACTTACTTAAATATATACAACAATATTGGCAGCATGCTCAGACATCTGCTGTATCAACGAAAGGTATAATAATTCCTACCAGAGGGTCACCAGTATCCAGCACAGTTGAAACAAAACTGTGGCGCGAACTGCCGAGTATTGAGCCATAGCAAAGGTGCTACCGTCACTGGGGTCATATGCCGCGTTCCGTTTGTAAGGAGATTCCTACCTTGGGAAGCAATATCAACTGGGTTACTGGTTCGTATATATATATATATATATATATATATATATATAGTCGAAAAATAATTAAGTATTAATATATCCACATTTTACGGATTCAAAGTCTTGTCTCGATGGTGTGATCAGTAACTTTTGCCATCATCATCATTACCACACCACCGCCGCACGAGCGCGTCACTTACTTCACAATATGAAACCACGTTACATCTCCTCATAAAACTGTGAACAACGTTAAAAGTAACAATTGTTTTTAATAAACAATGAATAATCGCATGTTGATTAACAACGCAACCCAAACCATAATCCGGATCCCGTTCAACGGGCTTAACGATGTCTCATTTGCAACATGTAATGCATGTTCTGCGCGACTGTAGGGCACTTTACTCCTACATTTTGAATAGATTGTCATGCAATGACGTCTGTTCCCGCTAATACAAAATCGACTTTGCGCCAACGAATTAAGACTGAATATAAGCCGTGTAGAAGATGCAACAAGTTTGTCGTTAGCGAAAAGTCAAACGGGGTCACGAGCTTTTTCCCGGTTCAGTGATGTTTTGGTACTTGTTACCGGAGCAGATATATACGGTGTTAAAATATCGCTGAACGTTTTCGCGGGTTCCAACATATTTCAAATTATTATCTTAAATAAATGAATAAATTAAATAACAATATTATCGACGCTTCGAATGTATTGAAGGACATTTGGCACTTAATGGTTGGCCACCATCCATTCGGCTCCTTCTAGTTCTTAATCCAAACCAACCTTCCATGCTCGTGGTTTACCCTGTTGATCAACAGACTGGGCAACATCATGGCGATTTTAATTTTTTCTCATACCCCACTTATATAACAGCGACAATAGTAATGCAACAATAGAGAAACATCTGTGATCAAGGGTGGCAGGGACAATGTTCAATTTATATGTGATCAACAAACAAGGCCCAAGGTGGAAACCGGGGCCGTTTGCACGTCAGGCACCGTCACTAACAACCGTTACAACAACATCTTACATTACAAAATAGAGAAAGAGAGACCAAGTCCAACATACTCATAAATCGTATACTTGTGTCAACAGTTTTGTAGTTACACAATCATTTAAAGGTAAACAATTCCGCTGTATACCCGACTGTTTGTACGCGATGCGACATAACAAAGATCATTGGATTCATTGAAACGAGTAGCAGTCGATGTACAAAAGAACAGCTCCAAATATTTGCAATAACGCAATTTAATGGATGTTCGGTATTTACCAACCGCAACATTGTCCTTTTATTACAGCGCTCAAAACAGCAAATAATGCTGCATACACATCATCCGTGAGCGGTATGATCCGCATCAACGTTTGGACTTGATTTCGACATGTATTTTTGATTAAGACATTATGTGGAGTCACTAGCATACACCACGATACTTAATTTACGTACATAGATTAATTTTACTTTCATAAGATTAGATTACAACAACAAAATCCTCTTTATTCTACACTAAAAATAATATATATAGAAAAATTGAGATACGATATTTTGAGTACAACAGGCGACCTTATCACTTGATTAGCGATCTCTTCAAAAAACCTATTATGCTGATCCAGTAGATGCGAGTAATGAATCAGGGTAGGGGTACATTGTTAAGAAAAATAGTTACATTCTAAAAACATCGTCCATCGTCGTAGACCAGAAAGGAAAGTCTCTTGAAGTTTCTTAATTAGCTAACAGTCTCGGCAAGTCTCGTAAAGACACTTTTCAAGTTTCTCATTCTCAACTCCGATATCCCGAGATCTTCGCGCGCTGAACGCCGCAAACTCCGACCGTCTCGTGAGCCCTAACGCAAGCTCGTCTCTTCGAAGCCTCCGCGTGCTTTACACCGGAGAAATGACAGGCCTAACTCGAAGCCAAAACCTACTTACCAAGTGACTTTTACCTCTTTTATACAATTGGAATTTATTCTAATCACCCAGAATAATTTAATACAATCTATCTGCTAAATTATATTTCTTTTAACTATACAGTTTATGCTTCTGGCCAGTTGTCAAATTTATTTTCTTGACCATATTAAATGTATGTTTACCCAAATATATATAAGGATTCTAGAAAATTGCCATAATAACGTACGTTTCTAGTAACTAATTGAATGTCACAGCAGTCACATACAGTTATATCAGTCAAGATTTTTCATAAGTACGCCAAATGGAATTAAAAAAAAAACTCTCGGCTTTTGTTAACATCCAGACCAAATTTGAAAATAATTGTAAAAACAATATTAAAAATTTAAGTGTTGTTAAAAATGCGAGTACCTACCAATTACCATTTGGTGAAGTGGTTAATAGTAGGGATGTTATAGATATGAATTTCGGTTCTGGATATGGATACGAATATATGAATAATATTTTACTGGTTTCGGTTACGGCTACGGATATGAAATTATTTCTGATTATCCTATTTTTTCGGATAATTTTGGTTATGGATATTACACGATTTACGACTGGGAAAAATATATAATGTATTTAAAGGGTTCGACTTTATTTCTCGGTATAATGTTCACAGAAAGAACACTAGCCTTAAAAATTAAATAATAAAAATTGTCTAAAGACAATTATCTAAAGCAACGTGCCTATTGCATCGGTTCGGCCGGCGAAAACCCGTCATAACGTGTTTTATTTAGATTTTGCCCCTATCCGAATTTTTTTTCCGAAACATCCCTGGTTAGTAGGCAAACCAAGAGTTGTTATTCCGCCCGAATGCGTCCGTCACGGTTTTTCGATTGCCGTTTTCCGTTCACAGCTGACACCGATGTTTTAACATGTCCTCAGAAGGCAGAAAGCGCTCAAAACATTTTGGGAGCATATTATTTGTTTTGCCTTACTTGTCGTATTCATTGAACCAAGTTAGTAGACCTCAATCATAAAAAAATATTTTAGAATGTAATTTTGTAATTATTAATCCAATTATGCATCAATCTAACATCGGTAGTGTAACTTTAACCTGACACTTGCCGATATCACCGAGTCTCATACAATTGTACAGTAGCCTAGTCTACCTCGATTTTAATAACATTACGTAATCAGTATATTATAGAGTGGGTCCGGTCATGACTTACCGATAATTAAAGGTTACGATATATACCTAATTTAATCGAAAAACACACCCATATGTGGGTGTATACCCCTCATCCTGTCGGAATAGCCGCCATTTTAATGGTATTTAATTCTTGTTGACACCTCTGAAAAGGTGCTGATTTCTCTGGACCCAAATGTCATACAGATGTGAAAACAAGATCAATTTAAAAGGCGAAAATAGCATCCGTTAAATAAAAATACACATCATGGGATATTTTAGCTTAAAATCTCTGAGGAGGTAGATAGGGAGATGATACGGAGAGGAGGAGTGGAGGTAAACTTCCACATGTGGGTGTTGTTGTCGATGAAATTACGTATATTTAGTATAGTAACCTTAAATTATCGCTAAGTCACGACCGGACACAATGTTTGATGCACCGACAGAGGGATAGCGAACAACCGCCGTGAGGTTATCATCGGCCGATCAACGTTGGCCAATTTGAGCGCTGTATCAAAACGTGACAATATGCATGCCATACGTGTGTAACACATTTGTAATCGCAAACAATGTTGCTGTGATGATAGCACGAACGAACATAACGAACACACGTCCCATTACAAAGTTACATTGGGTTATTAGAAGAATGAATTATGAATTAGTTGTAATATTATATTTTCTTCATAATATTATGAAATTTTACATTACATTAGTATGTCACGTATAAAATAGGAGATCAATTTCTAAATTAGTACACACACACACACACATATTACATTTTACTAATTTTAGTAATTATTGTTAGCTACATTATGTAAAAAATAATATGTACTTATAGCTGAAACAGGAATACCTATACTATAATATTGGATACTGCACATTCGTTTGGAATGTGCAATATGCACAATCGTTTATAAACAGTTGTACACCTTATTACAACCGACAATCTCGAAGCAATATTTCATACAAATAGAAGGGAGAGAGAGATAATTATTTTGCTAACATCGGAGATAGGTAGAGAATGCCCTCGCGGATCATTCGGACTTCAAACTCACATAATATGTCAACTAATTAGACACTGATGAAATACAGATAAGCGATAAAAAAAATTTCAAAACTGTATCGTGATTTCAATGACACATTTTACATTTGCTCTTTGTCCAAATATACGATTATAAGGGCGGCGATGTAATAGACGTGGCAAACTAATTACTATACTCCATGCATTATCCAAACTTTTAGAAAAATCTAACTCTAAACCTATCGCTAACACTCACCAAAAAAGACTATCAAACAACATTTACCTGAGTTACATATGATAGCTTTATTACGAATATTACTAATACTACCTATAACCCAAACTTGAACCTAGTTCAGGCATCACGCAGCTATTATATACTTTATTTCAGTAAAGTAAAAAGTTGTGGAAGTGGTCCCAATTTTTATTCTTATATTATACTCGTATTATAGTCCATTAAGAGTTTGTAATGGCTTTAACGGTGAAGAAACTTCTCATATATTAATAAGAAATTTTTTTCTTAATTTGAACCATATTACTTACGACATAATAGCAATTTAAGCATATAAAAATAATTCATGCTTTGTACCTATTCCGGGATTAATGGTGGTTAGACTATCAAAGGAGTGCCGCACGTGGAGGCAATTCAGATTGGATTCACTAACTACCATCGCCAGGACAGTACCAGACCTGTCCCACCCTATTCGTATGAGTGACGCTCCTACTCCGCGCTCAACGTGTCATTAAAGTGGACGCGAGTCAAACAGAACACGAGCCGCCAATTGTTACTTCATAAAGTACAGTAGTACGCTCGAAAGAGCATAATCGAATAGGTAATAAATTGTCATTTTTAAGAGTTCAAATCAGCCCGAAATTATTCATGTAAAATAACTCTAGACACGCGTATTTATCATTATGAAATTTGGGTCATATCACATACATCACTTAGATAACATCATTGTATTTATTTGTAAATTTTAGGAATAATGATTAAATAAAATTACATTTAGATAGATATGCATGTAGCCATTTTATCACAGTACGAAACAAATGTATGATAGGATGACCTTTAGATAACATTATCATAATCAGAAATACAATGTTACCTAAACATCTAAGTAAGTAACACGATAGAGGTCTGCAAGTTGTGCGCGCATCACAGAAAAACTCACGGATAGATTTTAGTTACATTTTTTAATTTTTATTTTTTAGTCAATTGGCCTTATAAATATATATACCTTTATACATAAAATAATTATTGGGATACCTTAATTTAATATAAAGTTATTATTGTATAAAGAAACTAAGCTTTTTTTAAACACTACGTTTTCTGTGACGTGTGGTTTCTTTGCTTTTTCTTTCTCTGCACACAAAATACATTGTTATTATAATATATAATATATATTGAAACTATCAAAAATTGACGTAGCCCGTAGCGTAGTTGGTAGTGACACTGCCTACCTAACGAGAGGTCCCGTGTAAGATTCCCGGTCGGGGTAGTGATGGTTTGTGATGTCATATTTGTATACGTCCATGCCTCCTGCTATACAGGAAATCCTGGCGCGGAGCTGGAGGTTAAGAACGTTTAGTGTGAGAACGTTATATTAATTGCTGTTACACTTCAACAATATCGTCGAAAGATGCTTTCATGTTTTAACTTATGCGATGACGTGGGATTCCTGATGAGTTCGGAATCTATCATGATCAAAGCATTGTAACAACCAAACAAATAATAGAAAACGATATGCACTCTGAATATGGCACCGTCAACCGCAACTAGTTGCAGCGGCAACACGTAGCTAGTGTTCCATCTGCACCTCAATCTACTGACCAAGTGACATATAATAAACATACCATATGTGACTTAATATCAAGTTATTTGAGAAGTCGTATATATGTTTACATACTGATGAAAAATATTCATCAAGGCAAAATGACATTTTCAAGCAAGCAAGACTTGCAAGACAAGTCATGATGATGCTTATGGGCGGGGCAAAGTATCACAAAACCAAAATAAAGTATAAAATATAAAATTAAATAATTTCTCCTGTTTTTCAGTTATTTCTTTATTAAAACTTTTCCACATACAGGAAAATAGTTAACAATGTTTATTGTCTTGATTTATTGGATCTGTGTGATCTTTAAAGACAGTCAACAGAGCCATTAGATAATAAATACAAATAAACACTTTTAATGCACTGATTTATGTTGCAATCCTCTCTGTATAAAATATTCATCACACGTCTACTAACTACTGTTTGATCTTCCACACTAACAAGTTTGCACAGCAACCACTACCTAACCCAACATTAGCAGAAGTAAAGTAGGCATGTAAGTAGGTACTCAATTATATTATTTATATCACTTTCTTTAGCAGTGCGGTGCTCATATCAACATGAAAATAAACATTGCGATTTCTGAGGTGTACCTCTCTATCTGTCATGTACTCTGACTCTGGCTAGTTAACTCAAAACCGTAATTTAGGTAAATACGATAGAAAAAAAAGATTCTAAAGCCTTTTTTACTATCAGTACTGCTTTTTATAATTAATAGCAAATACTAGTTATAAATTTGAGAACTTGTGATTGTTTCAATGATAATCATACATTCTAAAAAGAGTGACAAATTTTTTATTCATATTTTAGAATAAATATCCCAGGGGAATAAAAATACTTTATGCATGTACATGCTTATAATAATGTAATCCCAAATTTTTAATTATTTGTGTGCAATTGAAAGTATGGAACTCGCCATGATTCTTTGCAATGTTTTGCAAATTCTTTTAATTTCTGGGATGTAATAGAACCCCTAAAAAAATTTTTGATCAAATGTAAAATATATCTTATTATTTATCATATTGATAATACAAACATTATAATGTGTGTTTCAGAGCAGTAAAATCAAGCAAACATTTTTCAAAGATAATAATCAGTATCAAAAAGTAGTTTTATTTCTAATCAGTTAGTTTAAAGTGCATAATTGGAAAGTAACAGTTTACTATGTAAAACTTTGCTTACAGAGTTTGTTTTTTTATATTATGATACACATTATTTCCACTTTTTCATACACCTCTAACCCTTTTATTACTATTTTTACCCTTGTCTTATACCAAAACGTTATCTAGAATAGAAGAGATTGTTTACAGCAAATAAGACTACTTTTTGTGTAATGTCTCTCTTGGTGACTATTTTTGGTAAGCTACTGATTTTTGGTGTACAAAAAAGAGTTTTTGTGATATATGGTATTATATGTCTGAGTTGAATATATTAAAGATATAATTTTTCAAGTTTTGTTACCAGATAAATGTTTGTTCTTAAGATCAATGACGTTTGTAATGTCTTGTTTGTGTATGCCTATCTGTTACAAGGGCAGCACAGGAAATCCTTGTGCACGGAAGAGAGAGTGTAGAAATGTTATTAAAAATTTATATGTTGTCATTTATATTGTGTTGGGAAATATAAAGACTTAAATATGAACAATAAATTATTTTTTCAAAGTAATAAAGAAAAAAAATATTTTTTCAGTATCTAAAAGTGTATGTTCTTAAACACAATACAAAAAGGAACATCTCAGGTTTTTGTTAAATGACAGAAGATATCAGTTCTAATTATTTAGTTAAAATCTATTATATTTTCTTTTTACAATGTTCCTCACAAAGGTTGCCAGTTGGTACTTGGTGTGTGAGTGTTGACACAAGATAAAAAAAATTACAGTCAAAATTAGAAAAATTAATAACTAGTTCCAGCTTTTTGGTCAAAAATATTCTACAAATTAAAAAAAAAATCATCATCACCATTAAAATAACGGCAGAAAAGCGATTTTTTTAGATTTGGTTGGATTTTGGTTTGATTCTAATAATGTTGGCGACACTTCCTACCGAGTTTCATAGTTTTTCAACCGAAAAACCAAAACCGAAAATTGGAGAAAATATTTCAATGTAATAAAAAAAGTAAGAAATTAAAATATTTGTGATAGCTTTTACATCAAAATAGGTTGATGTTGCTGATGCATGTGAAATTGCATTTTATTTTCAAAAATATTTGAAAATCATATTATCATCAGCATTACAGCCCATAACGATCATACTGTTGGGCTTGTGTCTCCTCTCCTCTCACAATTAGATGACTTAAGCCAATGGACTCAAAATTAACACAACTAAGACTAAATTCATGATTTTCGACTTCTCGAATTCTGAATTCGTCAGCAATTTTGCGATTGGGAAATGATTCTATAGAAAGAGTTAACAAATACAAGTATCTCGGCTGTTGGTTAAATGAGAACTGGGAACCGGATCATGAAATTAGAATAAGAATTGAAATTGCCAGAAACATCTTTCAGGACATGAGGAATCTATTGAGTAACAGAAAAATTAGCTTAAAATTGCGGTGGAGAATAGTTAAATGTTATATTCTTCCAATTCTTGTGTATGGGTCCGAAAGTTAAGACACAAAAAAAGTTGTCAATTGATAACTAAGGGCTTTTGAAATGTGGATCTACAGAAGAATGCTTAAAATTAAATGGAAAAGTACAATATCGAATGTCAAGGTTTTACAAATAATGAATAAATATTTGGAAATTGTGAAATCCGTTAAGAAAAGAAAAACAGCTTTTTTTGGACATATATACAGGAACAATAAATATAACTTATTAAAATTAATAATTGAAGGCAAAATTAAAGGAACTAGAGGTCCAGGTAGAAGAACAATCTCATGGATTGGAAATATAAGAGACTGGCTGCGGGTTAAAAGCACAGATAAGCTAATTCATATGACTGCTGATAAAGAGTCGTATCGACAAATGTTCGCTGACGTCCTTGATAGAGATGGCACGTGAAGAAGAAGCTAATAGTCCGCTGTAATACGAGGGCTGCCTTTTAATTTGTGTCGGTTACAAACCTCCCGCGATTATTAAAAAAAAGACATATGGCTTTTCCATCTTTTTTGAATTTAGAATTCGAAAACAAAACAATGTTTTTTGATTAGTCGAATAGTTTTATTGTAGCGTCTGTTCAGAGGTGACGAGTCGGTTGTAAAAATAAAAATATCGAAGGAAAATATGCGTGCGATAATTTTCTACAACTTTCCAAGGAGATTAACACGACTTCGGTGCTTTGAGGAGATCACTTCTGTGTTTAGGGATGGAGCACCATGTCTTAGGACTGTAGAACACTGGTATTTTGAATTTCAACGTGGGCACTCTAGCCCCAGTGACAAGCCACGTGAAGATCATCCAAAAACCGCCATGACGCAAGAGAATATCGACACCGTGCGGCAAGTAATCGTCGAAGATCATCATGTGACATACCGTGAAATAGAGGTATCCGTGGGCATTTCAGGGACTACTATCCAAAAAATCCTGCACGAAGAACTTGGCGTAAGAAAGTTGATCTCTTGTTGGATACCACATTTGCTTAGCGACGACCAAAAAACAGCCCGCGTTAGATGGTGTCACAAAACTCTGCAGCGATTCAACCGAGGACAGTCAAAACCCGTTTATGATATAGTTAGTGGTGACGAGTCTTAGATATATGCTTACGATCCAGATTCCAAACAGCAGTCAACTGTCTGGGTGTTCCAAGATAAGCCAAAACCAACCGAAGTCACTTCAAAAAAAAATGGTTGCCTCGTTTGTGGCAAAGGGTGGCCACGTCACCACTATTGTACTAGCAGATCGCAAGACGGTTAACGCTGACTGGTATACCACTGTTTGTTTTCCACAAGTCATCACAGAGTTTCGAAAAAACAACAGACGTCGTATGATACTGCACCATGACAATGCAAGTTCGCACACCGCCCGTCAAACAAAGATGTTTTTGAGCACCTGAAATGTCGAAATTTTAGATCCTTACAGCTACTGACTACTACTGACTTGGACCCAAAGGTTTTGCTTACCTTCCCCAAAATTAAGCAAAGTCTTCGTGGTCCTCGTTTCAGCTCACCCGAAAAGCTCTTGAAGCATGCAAATCGACCATTTTGACTATCCCCACTTCGGAGTGAAATAAATGTTTTAAAAACTGGTTCGAACGTATACAAAAGTGTATTAAATATCGCGGAGAATTATTTGAAAACCAATAAATGGTAATAATCTATCAGATTGTCTATACTTATTTCAAACGACACAACTTAAAATGCAGCCCTCGTGCTAACACTATTCATGAAAATAAATTAAAAATCACTTACTGCTTCTCGACGAATACGTTGAATCTTTGGATGAAGTTCTCCTTGAGTCCCACTCCCTAGGTTTCTCCCACTGTGACACTTCACTGATACAGTTATAATAGTACTTCTTTCCCGATGAACTAATGTGTTCAGACCATTCGCTGCCCGGAGCAACGTTTGGAGTGGGCGTACTTCTCTTGTCATATTTACTACTCCTATCAACACTACTGTTCATGCCACTAATCCTAGATTTTTTCTCCGTTTCACTTCTTTCTTGGTTATTCTTCTCTCGTTCAGCGTCTTTGATACGTTTCTCCTTTGGTGATTGTGTATCTGGAAAAAAAATATATTACTATGCATTCAGCTTTAAATATTACAATCTTAAATATAGATTGGCTGTTAAATACAGATTACAGTGATCTAAGATCGGGATACCCTTATTACATCGAATTATATCTAAGCAGTAGCTACAAATGATTTAATAAATGAATACTGAACAAAAAATATTTTGAATATTTTTGTATTGTGTACAGTTTGGGAAGGGTAAGGCAGCGACGTTGAAATAACCAAACCCAACGAGTGCAGTGTGAACACTAATTTATTAAAGTAAAGTAAAAATGCTTATCGTAAATGTTAGCATGATATGTACATACGTACATACTGCGGAACTGCAGTTTTGCGTTCGGTATAGTATCAGATATCTAAAGACGGCGTATTAGCCCGTACAATTTTCAAAGCGAAAAATATCATGTTGTTTTAAAAGAAAGCACAGAAGTTATTTTAAACTGTTTAGTCTTTTTTTCAGGACAAACTTCCGCATAGCGAGCCTATCTTTATCCCCGAAAAAGCTCAGCCAGCCTCCATTTCTTACTAATGTATTACGAAGCACACCCAGTTGTCATGACCAGAGACATTGGGAAGTGATTTAAAATGTTTTTTACGAGAATGATACAATTGGACATATTACATACAGCTAGATTTTCCAGATGAAAGTTGTACATCTATGAACAAATATGTATATATAAACGTATTCGGTTTAAGTTGTATTTTGTGGCTTTAAAATAAATATCAATGTATAGGAGAGTGCTGATAATACTAGCTGATAATTTGTATTTAACCCTATGATGTTTTTCGGTAACTTAAATTTAACATAGTATAAAAAATATTCTAATATAGTAAGTACAGAATAGATGGCTTCATCGCCTAAATCGGATTCTCCCAGGCAACCTTAAGGAAGAAAGATAACAAATATCACCAAAAGAGTAACAGAAGAAGTTTTAACTAAAGACTAAAATTGAAAGATTCCTTGAAAAGCTCAAAGGAATCAATAGTCTTAAAGGGAATAGGAAGGGTCAAAGAATTTCACAATCCATATATATAAAGGTCTATGAAATTTCCGTAGTGCATCAAAAACCAAAATATTTATTATTTGGACATATTATATTTATTTAATGGAAATATACATAACTGTAATAACCAATTTATAAGTTTATTAAAACAAATTAGGGGCGACAATCAATGAATCCTATATGGACGGCTATTACTGTATTATTTTATTATATTGTATTGATTGAATTGTATTTAAAAAAAAATGTATACATTCTGGAAAAAGTGGAAAACGAAGTGTAAGGTCTGGAAAGAGGGTAGGGACTCCCAGTTGCCGCTACTCTAATTTGGCGTCCGCTTGTTATGCAATGTATGGTCGAGCATTCTCCTAAAAATATACTGCACTAACAATTAATCACTAAAATGATGAACTTTTCCATTGTAGGTCACTGAATAACATTGGAGATAAAGAAAAAAAAAGTTATTTAACATATTACTACATTTTTTTTTTCAACTCTTTATCATTCTTTCACCTTTATCTTTTTCATTTAAGCCAACTTTGAAAAAAAAATTTGCCAAGCTTAATCCAACAGGTCAGAAACCGTTACTTCGTAGGTAGCCACGATTCCTACGGCGCTCAAAGAATTTTCCTTTTATTTTTTGTATCACTATTGGAAACAAAAAGAAATCACAAGGAGCTAAGTCAACGGTTGTACAATAGATGAGTTGGAATTACAATACTAGATTTATCAAATAATGACTTTGTTCTAAGGTACATATGTGACGTAGCGTGTTTGAGATGCAGCATGATTTCGCAAAACCCAGCCTTTAGTCTTCTCTCAAGCACAACCTGAAATGCTTTTGACTTTGCTACTGTAACCATACAATTTCGACTTAACTATCCTACCATTTTCCAGCATTGACTAATCACTATTTTTTGCCAACATCGCCAGGTCTTTGTAATTTTGTCGGTAACTGTTCTTCTGAGAAGACCCATACTGATGACTGAATTTTATTTTCAGAATCATAATCTGTCCATGTTTTTTCACCAGTAATGATTTCTGAAATAAGTATTAATGCCCTCGGCACCACACGAACTTGTCGCTTTCGGAGAGCAAACGAGGGATCCGACGACAATACAACTGCCTCACTCCAAGATATTTTGACATATTTTAATACGAGTTTATATAGAACAGTATGAAACCTCTTCGAACTGATGTCAGGGTTTTCTAGATGTACCTGCATGTGATTCGTGGAACTTCACCTACGCCAAAATTTCAGTAGTCGACACATTTTCCGCAGTTAATGATGTTTGAAGAGCTCAGCTTCTTTAGTTATCTTTTAGATTATTATTACCCCTTTTAAATCCACCAAACCACCTTAAAATTGATGCTCGAATTATAATCGCGAACAAATGTCCGGGGTTTAAAATAGAAAGCGTGAGAAGCATTGCAGAAAAATAAATAGAATAATCAACTCGTACGTTGTAAAACAAGGTGCACCACAGGCAGGGAAGGTTTGCTTGGACTCAAGGATGGATGGAGAATGTTACACCTCAAAACTAAATACTAACATATTACTTAAACTAACCAGTCACCCGCGATCGCTTCGCTTCAGAAAACCTACGTTTTATTTTTAGTATAGAAAGTCCCATCAACTTTATTTCCTATTCCCCGGGAACTAATGCATTTCCCGGGATATAAATTATCCTATATTATACAAGCTTCTAAAATGCTATTCTATCAATGAAGTATGTTTAGTGGTTTTAGTGTGATACGTGGTCGGACAGACAAATATTCCAAAAAATCATTTAATAATTTAAGTATTCTGTAAATACATTTATGCACTTAATTTTTGGCTTCTACTACCGTTTCGACAAAGTGCTTTAATGTTGAGGAGAAGAAATGGCGACAGAAACTCCTCAGCACATCTTTTAAAACAACACATTGTAATTACAAAGTAAGTTTAAAACTGCGCAGAACTGATTTCGGCACTATTATTATCAGGCGTCCTTGTAATTATTATTTTCATCTATGATATAAAATCCTTTACCTTTAAGCTGTGCTTTAACGCGTCCCTTAAAAGTTCCATTTTGTAGCTCACGTATAATCTTTGAAATCTTATTGTAACGAATTCCAAGGCCCAAAAAGTATATTAAACCTTTTGAAGACGATATGAAGACATAACTAAATTATGCATATTTCTTTTTTAAATCTAATCTAATCTAATCTGTATATAGCTATGATTGTTCTTATACACATATTTATTTATTTATTAATTTATTTATAATGTTGAATGCGAACAGATGCGGAACCCAAAAAATTTAACTTAACCAATTTGAAACTTGCAAGTTCGTGTAACGCATAATAATTTCGTATCAACAAATCATGTTTTTACTTAAGAGTTAGCTGAAACACATGAACTGTCTATCAACACCACCATAGTCCCTAAATCTATTAACAATTTAATATATAAGCATATTTGTGTAGGTATCTTTCACAAATTGTATAAAACTGCATAATACAAAAATTACAAACTAACCATAATTCATTATTAGTACAATTACTGACTGAATTGATATATACTACTGATACTAGAATATTATCAAATACAACTCTTAATTAGTTATCTATATATTTATTTTGGAATAAAGCAGTGACTATGATCTAAATCTAAACTCAAGCATATATGTATTAGAACAATATCAGTAAATTGAATTTAAATTTGAAAATTTGATTGTGATTTCAATTTCAGTCAATAAATATATACTCATATAACCCACATTATTCCTAGTTCATTATGGCAGTAAGAGTTTCATATAAAATGTGAATGAATTCTGTCACTCCACATGCAAAATAACAAGGAATTAATTCATAATCATAAGTTTTTAAAATAAACTCAAGAATTTTATTATATAGAAATAATAAAATTGATCTGCATTGTTATAATTACATATTGAAAAGATTCTATAACCAAAATATTGTACATCAGTTACTAAAAAGGGTTACACCAGCCCATCGTTCAAAACAAGTTTCCATTAGAGGGGTTTTATATTTATGCCAGTACATTTTTAATAGAATATTTAATGGACTTACCTGTATACTTATTTCTAGAGGATTTGTAGTCTCTATCTCTCTCCTTTTCTGAACCTTTCTGCATGTAGGAGTTCTTGGATGTGGGATATCCTCTGTCTTCAACAACATGAGTGTAGTGGTGGTGGTGGCCATGACTGGTATGCGCTGCGTGACCCATGTGCCCCGAATGAACCGCATGTGCCCCATGCACGTGACCATGGACCACATTCCCATTGGGGGATTGGAGCGGTGTGTAACGGTTGTCAGTAGAAATGTAGTCATTAGCAACTCTCTTGGAATTGTACTTCTGTGGGGGAAACATCGTTCTAAACTAACGCGGAAACACGATAATTAACTATAAACTAAGTATAAAGACCCTAAACAAACTTGACATAAATATTCCTAAATAATTCCACAAACAATCAACAAAGTTGCAAGTTCAAAGTTAACATCTACATCGGTAGTCGATATAGATCGCAAGGAAGATGTGAATGCACCTGCACTCTGAATGCTCCGAGAGATACTGAACGTTGCCGGCTCTTTTGTAGTGTCGAAACCAGCGAACATGCGCGCTCACGCGCCATCACCCGACGAGATCGGGAGACTTACGAAGACTGTTCTAACAGCTTCCTCATAGCGCCACAGGGTGGCGATATTGAATACTCGCAGTCGCGCTACTCGCGGCATTTACTAATAAGATTACTATAGCAAAACATGTACGTATTTATTTTACTATGACAAAACTTGACACTAAAATTATAAACTTTCGAATGTAATTATATGTTCGTTCTCAATATTTGTATACTCGTATCGCTATCTGCGATTATAACAGGAAGAGAGGGTTGTTACGTAGAGAATTGAAATCATAGGCTGCTATACCAATACGGGAAAAATGTTAACAAAGTTCGCGGGCTTGTCATGTCGCAAACTTTCTCACCTGATACGGATGGGTCTGGTGCTTCTCAAAGTACCTGAAAAATATGATAATTTTTAGTGTCGTCGCCCATATTACTACAAAACTGAATCAGCGACCGCCATCTAGAGATTGTCCGGCCAAAGTATCTGAAAACAATATCGTACCCATCGCTTATTCGCTGAGGTTTCCTTGCATGCATTACCATCAATGCAAATATACGATTTTTTATGGCCTCTGTGATAAAATTAAAAACAAGACCAGTATCATTAAAACTATTTTACAGAAGGCCGTGCTATATCTTGATGGACGCCATGTCACATTCAACTTTAAGACATTCAATTCAGGCAAGAGAGAGTCCGCGGAGACGCACAAAAGAGATATAACTATGTCAAAAATATAATCAGCATTGTCTATGAAAGAACAGATTAACAACTTTAAGGACTATAAGTTTTTAATGAAATCTGTAAATTTCTTGAAAACATTTATTTTTGCTACCATACATTAAATTTTAAAATAACATCTATAAAGACCACATTTAATTAATTCAATCTAAACGCTTTCAAATAATGTAATAGTTCATAACGTAGTAATTTATTTCTATATTCTTTTCAAAATAAAATTCATATGATTGCTACATTGTATTGCTCTATGTACGTTGAAAGTATTGAATATAAATTACATTTGAAAAATCACAAACCCATTACGACAAATACCTTAAATCAATACTTACAATTTCTCATAATAATTTTATTTTTATTTTCTTTTCGACATAAAATATGTGTGAACGCTCTTCTACACAGTATTATTCTATGTATGTTGGTAGTACTGTAAAACCATCAACTTTTTGACATGATTTTGTAGTGACGGAAACTTTTTGTCAACCATCTTAGTGACTGTAAATTGACAGAACTGCACAATCTATTTCACGAATTAGTTCATATATATCAAAATTGATCTAACCTAATTATACAGAGTCAGCGCAGAAAAGAACAAAATGTCGAAACCGGTTGATATGGAGCTAAAAAAAGCTTTTATAGAGTTGCAAGTCAAAATGCAAGAGACCAGTAAGAAAATTCAAGTGATTGATTCTCAAATTAGTTTATTAAAACGTATCTTGCAACATGCAGATATCACCCAACGCGAAATCACCGCTTTACCACATGGGACTAAAACGTACGAAGCAGTGGGTAGAACGTTTGTTCACACTGATTTGAGTGAAGTAAAAAAGAACCTCAACAAGAAAGTAACACAATTAGCCGAGAGAGCAACCGAGTTAGAGAATAACAAACTATATTTAGAGAAGAATTTGAAAGAAAGTGAAGATAATATTCGAGAAATGGTCCAGCAACGTAAAGATCAAATCGAAAAATCTTCCTAGATTATAGTTTTATTTTCGCCATAAGATCTAATTTAAAGCTTTATACCTACTATTTGCTATTACTGTAATCTTCCTTTTTAAATATGTTAACAAAATATCTAACTGAATGCAAAATAATAAAATGTATTTAACATCATGAGAATTAAATAATTTTGGTGTCTCTCAATATAAAACAGCAATAGTATAACTTATAACCATTTTTGCTGTAAGAAAATGTTACAATGAAAATAAATAATACAGACCAAATGAATACTGCTTATGAACTTTTGTTTCCTTTTATGTGTATTGAACAACAGTCTCATTCCTTGATTATTGAATGGTTTCTGGGTTTAATATTAATAACATAACACAATTCTTGTAACAAACTATATTATTTCTTTAAATTACTTATGCAACTTAATAGTGAGTGTCTACTATTTTCATGTGCCTTCATTTATAATGACCAAGTATACTACACATTTATTTTAACAATTTAACATTTATAAGAAATGTAAATATAGTTTTGTCATAAATCACCCAAATAAATTGTGTTATGTTTGTAATAAATATATTATCACATCTCAAGGAAAAGTTCCAAGTATTGTATTCACATTGTATTGTTCATTTTGACAGTCCAAGAGCTCAATACCTTATTAGTTTTGAGCTATATTGTGTTAAATGACTGGTTTAATGGACAAGCCATTGCTTTGTCTTTTACTGCAACAATGATTCTGTAGGAACAAAGAAATCATCACAATAGTTGCAAGTGTTCCTTAACTAGAACTAGAGAAATAAAACTAAACCAAGATTAATATGGAGTAACCAAATTCAGCATCAATATCCAAATAAATTTTTCATAGTAATATGATGTACCTTTAGCAGCAGATACTCCATTCATGGTCTATTTTAAGCAGTGACTGCATACCTTAGACTGAAATACCTTCAAATAACTCCCTGAGGCAATCTTTATAAACTGAACAGCACTAGTTGATTGATTTGATTCAAAATGTTTACACTGTTATATTTATAACATTTAAAGTTATCACTACCTAAAATGGTATGTATTACAAGAATTAAATTTGTATATTTGTGTTAAGCAGACCTAGTTTGACAGAAACCAACTAGAACTTAATTTATTAAACAAAAAAAACTGACAGACTATAATTAGTAGCACAGTTTCTTGAAGGTTAAACCAATTTTAATATATATATTAGTCCAGCGTTCATTGTTGTAAGTAATAAATGATATTAATATTTTACTTAAATTATTGATTTCGATTGTATTTTATGTTTTACACGATTCATTTTATATGACAATTATAATAAGAATACTTTAGCAAAAATTTACATAACTAAGAAATTTTCTGAAAATTAAATTTTATTTATGAAAATAATAAAATACCTAGGCAATATTCTAGCCGTAAAGAAAATGGTTATATTGAAGTAATCTAAATGCCTACATTTATATTTTTTTAATACGAGAGTAATGCATAGTTTAGTAGATTATTTATCATATAATGACCTAAGAGCGAAAGCGCACTATTGCGGCCATATGACCTGGATCACAACCCCTCCTTACTTACGAGTATATAAGAAACATGCTAAAATGGTCAGATCAGATCTACTCGTGAAAAACAAACGCCATGGTTTTGTTCAAATCGGGTCGATTCACCAGGGGGCACAAAAGTCAAAAAACATAGACGGCACAACCATCAACGGTGTGCACAAACTCACGCATGAGTTTGGAAAATGCGCGCACCTTCCACGCCCTATGTCGTACGGTACTATAGGGCTGACAAAACGCAAGTTAACGTTAAAAGCTGCGATATGATTTTACGACACAGTTATGTAAAATACCAGTAAGCGGGATTGCGAGGACAAAAAAGACAGTTTGATTCCATTCCAATAATAAACCTTAAAATGAGTAGTCAGGTCTGTAAGCAGAGTGAACGTATCTGCGACATATTGAGGATCGAGAAAGTAAACTTACTTGCCCATAAGCTGCTTAGCATAACAGATAGGATGTTAGGCAAAACTGGAAATGCGGCCAAAACCACTGGTTGTTCGTGCAAAGGTGCAATTATTTTCTTTTTATTCTATTCATGACAAATACTACTAAAGGAACCAACGTTTATTGAAACAGGACCAACCTTATCTTTGCGTTAAGTGTTTAAACAAATTTAAATTTAAGAGTATAAATTAGTGTGGTCCTATTTATAATACAGTTATATGATTGGATACAGTAACAATATGGTTTTGCTTAACAAAGTGACTGAAAATTGCAACAATATATATACAGTGTATATTTATCCTCATTTTATAATATGCAAATTGAATAAATAAAAGTAACGCATGTAAAATACAGAACTACTTTGGTTTCTCTTTAAGAGGAATTTCCTCGGTTTGCCAAATACACTATATCAGATCTAATGATCAAAGTAGACTGCATTTCAGTATTCTTTTTTCAAGTTTCCATACATCTGATGCGGAACCTGCTCTGTAATATATATATATATATACACACATATATATATCTCTCTCTTTGTGTGTATGTATACCTGATATCTGGATACATAGAAATAAAGAAAATGGATATGCATGGCAATGAGATCCAACATAGTATTTGTGGGAAACCAAAGAAACACCCTAACAACTCGAGCTATTTTTTTAACACAAGACAGTGTAACGCAATATATATAATATATAATTAAGTAACCATTAAACCGCAGCTGCACCTACCTACGTCACAATCTTATTCATACTTAATTATCCAATAATATATAATGTAATGTTTATAGAAGTTAATACAACACAATTAATACTTCGAAAATCTTTATTTCGTTTTTTACACAAGAAGAATTGTTTTAATAATCCTTAAAATGAATATCTTAAACTTAATTGATTTCTTTCATGTAACATGGTAATCTTACTTAACGAAAGTAGACATTGCTAATAAACATAATTTGTAAATAAAAATATTGAAATATTTACACAAACAATTAATGCTGAAATATAACGTAAAATTTGAAACAAACTAATAACGATTCTTTCATTCTGTGACCTTATTTGAAGCAATTTAATCAGTAAATTAAAGCTAGAAGCTTTCAAGCGTCTTATTGCATTAAATATATATATTATTAAATAATAATATAAGTAGAGATACAGCATGGCTTGCCCTAAGACGTCATAAAATATCTGTAACGTACATCAGCCACTTGATCTAACAAAAAAAATATACTTACAAGGAGCAACCTAAATCTTATCACTTATTGTATATAGCCATCAAAACATTATAACACTGACACATCAATATTTGTTCGCAACATTCACTTATATTTAGAAAAAGAAATTATCATCGATATTTGTAACATTTACGGTATCTTAAAACAATCACTGTAGCGTGCCAACACAGAAATCGAACGTCACATGTTCGTCATAACCATGACAAGCAACTTTACTACTGAAAAACAACAAAGATTTAGGCACAGCGCCCAGCTCGTAACGGCGTCAATATGCATGAATATGAGAGATGTTACATCGATAAAGCATGTTCAGAAAATATCTAATAATCTACAAACAATTATGTCATTACTAATTAAGTTTACAATACCAATTGTTACATTGAATACAACAGAAAATTCACATTAATTTAAATTTAACTGCCATGTAAACAAAGACATTTTTACTTTAGGGATAATATCTTTTATATTTTTATTATTTAAGTGGTTACATATAGATAAAAGTTATAAGTACGATTATATAGTATTTACATTAGCTGTTCCCGCAGCTTCGTTGATGTAGGTACGAACATTTTCTTTGAACTAAGTCATCCCATTAAGCAATGAAAAGAATTCAAATTTCAGAAAATTCAATCTCGGAAAGCACCTTGATGGCAAGACTTTCATAAGTGAGAACATTACTAGAATTTATTCTGAGAGATTTCCACCAAGATTAACATCAAGATCTAAAGATTATTTTACTTTATCGTATATCAGACAAAGATGATTATATATATTATTATAATATTATATAATTATGTAGGTGTCATCTTAGATAACACAAGGAAAAACGACGGAGGAAATATAAGCACTATAGAGTAGTATTGGACACAAAAAATATATACGTTCTTCTTTCCCAAGCGTCAAAGAATATAATGTTAAAAAAAATTTAGGTACCTAATATAATGAAATTTAAATTTTAATACTGGAGTTATTCTATCCAAGTCAGTTTTAGCAGTTTTTTAAGCAAATTTATTTTATCATGTCGCTGAACTTTACACGACCTACTTAGAAAAATTTACATTGAAATTTGGATTTAGAATTTTACATGAGTTTATTCCAGTGGAATTTATGAATAGTATTTAAATTTTGAATATTTTATACTGAATAATTAGCTAAACATGACTTAGGATAGTTTACTTCCGATATACGCGCAATATATACACTTAGAACTATACATACATATATACATACGATTTAATTATACATACCAACATTAATATTCAAATTTTATAGATATACACCCAATAATATTCATATTATATTGTTAATCTTTAGTTCCATATCATTAAGACGATGAAGTAGTAATTTGGCCAGTAATATATAAATGATTATTAATAATAATTAATGAAATTCTAAATAAAATAATAATGACCAAAATACATCAATTTGTGGAGAAGGATTATTCAATGTTTTTTAGCGTATAGAACAAATAAACATAATGACTTTTTTATTCTGAAACTAATAATTGTCCCTGTAAAATTATTTATTTTCATCGTTATCTTATTCTGGAATTAGGGTCAGACCTATCTTATAGTATTCCCTTAAATATTAATTTCTGATTGAAGACTTCATTAATTATCAATTTTTTGATTCAAGTGTTGATGGATCAGAATTTTTTAAATAAATACACACTGGCTTGAACGATAAATGTTCCGCTTACTAATCTAACTACAAATGCATATTAAAAATCCATCATGACCGTCATCTTTGTTTACATGCCAAGAAATGTAAATGTTGACGAGGCAAGGTTATTCGCGTCCAATCCGGTTAAATTGTTTAAAGCCATGTGGGTCGGTTGATGGAATCGTAGGGTTGTCTTGTGGCTAGCTGCGGTGCATAGGGCGGCGCGTATAAACCCATAATTTGCGCACCTGTTTGCCTTTGCAACTCCTCCTGGTAGCGCTGTAAATATTGCTGATAGAGCGGCGAAGTCGTATCGGCTCCGACGAAGGGATAGCCGGCGCGTACTTGTGGCCCAATGAAGGAGAACGACCCGGTGTGACTGGAGTTCTGATGCGCAGGTTTCACTAACTTCTCAGCGGCAACTTCGTTGGTCCTCTGCTGGTGTGCAACCGCCGCCGCCATGTAGTTCGCTGCCATCAACTGGTTGGTGCTGTTTCTGAAGTCGTCGACGAGCGCGTATCCGCCGTTGTCAGTATACATTCCGCCAAGAGCCGCCATGTTCATCCCAGTGCCGACGTTGAATGCACTTGCCGGCATCATTCCCTGCTTCACGGAAGTCAACATATCATTGCTGCAAGTAGGCGTGTGGTAATTTTGGCTTACAGTCACCTTTGGTTCAGTATTTCGTTTCCTCTTACTCTTCGGTTTCGCCTCGGAATGTCCACTCGCGGAGCTCGTAGGTGTCGTCTTATAAATAGTGCTCTCCTTATTGATAGGTACATTCGGCTGAGAATATCTTATGGAAGTACTCGGTTGATGCACTTCCGAAGCCATCGTCTTATTAAATAATTCGACCATTTGATACGCTTTGTCGTGATACAGCGCAGCGGGTCCGGAGAAACTCGATAAATATCGATCGTTCTCTCTATATCGTTCCAGCATCCGTGGGTAATGCGGTAGGTTACGCAATGTGTCAATGGGAAGCGACGACAGTGTCGTATAAGACGTCTTGAAAGGTATTGGAGAACTGGAGTGTTTCTCCGATTTCTGAGATTTCGTGTGTGTTTCCATGTTTTTGTGTAAAGCATCACTGTCGGTAATCGAAGAACTGGAAACTATGGCGTCTGCCTTTAGAAGACCGCGCGGATTCGGTATCCGAAGCTCCGACGAAAGATTTTGTTGTATTTCTTGCGGTCTTGGTACACTAGGCCGAGGTAAGTTGTTATAATTGGCATACTGTTGATTGTGCATAGTTTTGTTGTAGTTGATCGCTGTGGAGCTGACCAAATTGGCTTCTGCTTTCTTTTCCTCGTTGGTCGTCGAATAGTTAGTTGAATAATCGGAAGGTATCATATCTTGTCTGCGCATTGAATTGGTCATCTTCCAGTTGCCATAATCTATAGCGGTCGCTGCAGATGCGGTATTACACGAATATAGTTTCTTATTAGCCAGTTCGATGTCGTTTAGTGAGAAATTACTTATGGATTGGGCACTAGACAAGGACTCGTATTGATTAGGGTGTACGTGGGCTAAATTTTGATTAACACCGAGATCAGTATGAATGGTAGTCCGGGGAATGGTTGATTCATGCGCATGTGCTGGAATCATATTAGGTGTGGTATTGATATTAGCCTTAGACATGGTCTTTTGAAATTGCGGATTACTTATGCCAAGATTAATGGCTACTGCTTCAATTTCATACCCCTTACGCAAATATTGGTTGGATTTAGAAACGTCTCTAGCCGAGTAATCAATTTCGTGCGCTTCCACAGTATTCATGTACCCCATATTTACCATGTCGATTTTTTCTCTTTTATTATGACTGATAGACTTATTCACCTCTGCTTCTTTCACTTCATTCCTACCATGGTGGAGGTGATCAGTTACTAAATTTTCAGGGTTATTGCCGTCATTATAATCCATGCTTTTTTCCCGTAAGCTGTTGATCTTTGCCAATTCAGATTTTTCGCTTAAAGCGAGTGCAATGTCATCTACTGACAGAGGTGGCAACGGTGGATGCACCATCGGTTTTGGGAACTCATTATTCCCCGAAGACACGGCGGAATCTTTTGCTTCAATCAAATTCTTTGCTGATGTTGTGACATCAGGTTCGTTATATGTTCTCTTCTTAACTGGGAAGAGAGCAGCCTTAGGATCCGCTACGACTTGAGGAGGGGGTGGTGGCGGCGGTGGGGGCGCAACAGGTGATACAACGA